>JAVSBS010011950.1:169203-267692 GCA_033124195.1 Coracias cyanogaster | reverse complement strand
ATCTCTCCAGAGAAGGAGACTCCACAACCTCTCTGGGCAGCCTGGGCCAGGCTCCCACACCCTCACAGCAAAGAAGTATTTCCTTATGTTTAGGTGGCTGGGCACCACTGAAAGGAGTCTGGCCTCATCCTCTTGACACCCTTTAGCTATTTATAAGCATTGTTAAGATCCCCTGATGTGAATATTCGTATTTTAAAGGTACCTTTTGGACTTTTCTTGGCAGTGACAGTATAGAAACATTACTGTAGTCAGAAAATGCAAACTTGTGGTCCAGTTGATCCGTACAACTGTTTCTGTGACAGTCTTTGTGTGTTGATACTTGATTTGTTTTATTGACAAGAGGGGGATGTACAACCTGTTCTGCCCGGCCCTGAACCAGGGTGGGGGGACCTTGACTCCCTCTTCAGCCATCAGTGTTTTCTTTGCATTCATAGACCGTGCCTTAGAAGTACAGTAAACAGGTTGGTGCTGAGCACCCGGTGCCCATGTGGGCTCAGGGGGTTTCTTTGTGCTGTCTCTAGGCTGGTCCCTGGCTGGGGCCTGTGGTCAAAATGAAATTTTAGTGAGCAATGTGCTTAAAATTCCTCCTTAAGCATTATAAAAGCGTCCATGAAAACCACAAAGACCTGCCTGCAGATAATAGATGGAACCAATCTCGTGTGAAATCATTTATAAAGTTCTTGGGTCTTTTTTTTTCTCGGTTTGCCTTCGTTTCCCCACCCCTGAAATGAAAATACCGACCTTCCCTTTCTTTCAGACTTTCTTATCTGTGCTAATACAAAGCTGTTCAGAGATGCTTTTGTGCCATATGTCTTCACAGTGGCAAGCAGAGGGGGGCTGTCAGTCTCAGCTGGGGGCCTGTATTACTACTCATTCTGTAGTAATACAAATAGTAGATAATATAATAATAATGCAGAAAAGAAAGTAAATACTCTTTATATGGAATAATTGAATATCGCTGTGACATTGAACAATGACTCTTAAAAGGATGGGGGGAAGCTATGCTTTTTTCTTCCTTAATTACAGTTGAACTAAAATTACTATATTTAGCTATTTCTAAAGCTCCATTGTATTTTTCTGTTTCTGAAAGAGCACAGTGATTTGGATATGCATGCATTTGCCTCTCCAGATGTCCTCCTGCATCTTGAATGTGGTTTTATATCTTCCTATCTGTGACAATGGAAGCTTGGATTTCTTCAGCGGTAGTGTGCAAGGAGGCCAATTATGCAGGTCAATATTAAAGAAATATTATGAATGGTTTCTGGAGGCTTCGAATAGCTCAGTCCCACTCTTGCCAGTACTTTGGATGTGGATAACTGTCTTGGCTTCCTTGCCTTTGTGTTTTATTTGGACTAATGAGTAACCCAGATATTTTTAAGTCCCTGTAATACAGTCCTTTCTGGAAGAGACTGGAGAAGTTCTTGTCCTCTAGGATCGAGTTCCTTGTTAAATTTGCAACAAGTGGTGCTTTATCCAACTTCCTGAGCAAGTAAACTGTTAGATGTTAAAAAGAGCACAGGGTACTGGATTTTGGGTGGGTTAAGAGTTCATCTTGGCCGTTCATGCAGGTGTCCTGCATGGAATCATTCTACAGCTTCCTCTACATTGTCTAAACCAGGAAAATTCATTGATTTCCTGGTGTTTAAGCGGTGGGTTAAGTCCCGTGGCAGTCGCAGGGAAGTGCTGTCCTGCATCAACACCAGCCGGTGGCCCTGCTTGGCATTTATGACGTTCTCTCCCTCCCTATAACGAGCACTCCGGGACTGAAAGCTCGGCCTCTTTGTGCCCCTTGTTAGTTATACACCACGTTCCCAGTTTGGGCTGGGGTGGCTGGCTGGGCAGACGGGACTCCCTTCCACTGTTGCCCGCTACACTTCCGAAGATTGAAATGCATCACTTTACAAAGTGATGCACTTCTTGCTCTTTTAAAAGCAGATTTTAGACACATATCTTTGATGATTGGGTGGCTTTCCATCAGCTCTTTTCTGGTGGATGAGGACCGGTGTGCACACCATACATTCAAATTCACACTACTTAAAGGAGAGCGGTTGTACTTGCGAGACGCTCGGACTTCTCTTTTCCTGCTTGTCTACCACGTAACCTCCCTCGCTAAACATCTCCCTAGCCCAGGTTCCCTGTCCACTCAACGGGTGCCAGATTTTCTGCTTCAAAGAAGTGTAACGCAAGGTAATGGTGGCGGTTATATTTTGAGATCCTTGCTTAGCAGTTCCTCTCACTAAATCTAAGGAGTTTAACAAGCGGTAAGACTTGTTTTTGTCTTGCCAGCCTCTATCTTCTGATAGCAAACTGTATTCCTATCAAAGAGTAGCTCATGTTAAGGGTTATATACACGAGAGCACCCTTCACGGGAGGCACGTAGAAATGATAACAAAAGTGGTTTGACACAAAGCTGCCTGAAAAGGGGAAACTCCTCTACACACATCTTCGCTCTTATGTGCATTTCAATTTACACTACATCAAATTGGATTAGGGTCTGTTAATTCAATTAATGACTACATTGAAAGTTTGCCTTCACTCATAGTGAAAACAGGAGGGCAGCTCCTAATAGCCTATGGATTTAATGACTGCAACTTTGAAGAGTGTTAAGCTAAAGTGAAGTTCAGAATGGCTTGTTAACTGGGTTTATTAGCTGTTGACCTTCCCTTTCAGCATAATAGTAGCAGCCAGACTGAAGAAAGCATTAACGTCCTCATTAGCATTTATCTAAAGATAGTCTGCTGCCCATTCCACAGTAAATTAGCTCAATCAGCCATAAAGAGCCTGAGAAACATTTTCTCACATACCTTTAATTCTCTTTCTTGCTCTCCCTCTCTCTTTTTTTTTTTTTTTAAGTTAGTTCAGTTCATTTTGTCCGGCTTATTGAGAATGGAGCCTCAGGACAGTTGCATTTAAAGAAAGTGTTTCTACATGCTTAGACAATTAGAGACCTTCTCCTGTAAGACACAGTCACGGGAGTGGAATTACAGCGTTTTCAGGGATGTCCTTGTTTAGCCTTTTGCAGAGATTACTGATGTCTTGCTCGAACTCCAGTACAGCAATACAAAGCTTTTCTTCGAGATAGCCTGGCTGACTCCAGGGTTGTTTCTCAACAAAATAGTCTCTTTTGTATGGGTGAAAACTCGTGTGTTTGGAGGTGCAAAGTGCACTTGCAGAAGCTGATGTGCAGGTTTGACCCTTACTAGTAACTGGTGTTACAAAAAGCATGTTAATACTTGGGAATTCAGTGAGCTCGGCTTACAGAGACAACTGTGATTTGTGAAATGCCCTGGGTTGACTGAGCTGCAGACAAAAAAACTTTTGTTATCTGTCATCCCCTCGATGCTGACCAGCAGCATGCTTCTGGCATGGCTTTAGAGAACAGGGTTTGAGAGGAAAAGAGATGGAAAGTGTCGAACCTTGATTATACTTGTCATTTCCGGTGGTGGAAGGATTTATGCCTTTAGCATAGCAGATACCGTTCAGCGTAAATAATTTATACAAAATTGATTGTAACCTTCTGTACGTCAATAGCTGGAATGGCTCAGAGTCCTGTCCTGTATCCTGCCCACAAATCTGATGCCCAGTTCATGAAAAAAAACTTTTGAAAAACCTATAACCCCTACAAAATAATAAAAGGTCCCAGAAAAACAAGCTTGTTTTATCTCTGCAATTCCCAAAATTCTTTGGTTGTTCCTATTAGGTAAGCTGCTTATCTTTTCTGCTTACAGTTAGGACGTATTTTCTGTTTAGAGCTCAGAAGGTACTTAGAGATTTTGCTGTATCAAATCTTACAGACACTTTTAAAGTTTATAAATGAACATTAATACAGATCACTGTGATATTGAAATTAAAATGTCAATAAGCAGTGTTTTTCTACTTTTTCAGTATGTGGGACAAAAACATTAGAGGTTAAGAGAAATTAAGAAAAAAAACCCTGTTTTAAAAGGAGGCAAGGAAACCAGGGCCAGTTTAATTACCGCTAGTCTCTCACTTGATCCAGGTCGCTTTACAG
This sequence comes from Coracias cyanogaster, assembly GCA_033124195.1. Classification (NCBI taxonomy): domain Eukaryota; kingdom Metazoa; phylum Chordata; class Aves; order Coraciiformes; family Coraciidae; genus Coracias; species Coracias cyanogaster. The sequence continues at coordinate 263,680 of JAVSBS010011950.1, read as the reverse complement.
CAATTTAGTGGTCTTCACTCTTCAGCATTTTGTAAGAGCTCTTCAGAGTTTTAGCCCCGTTATACAGAGTGTCGCATAAACTTGTTTTACAAGACTGTTGCTTCCTGAAAGCCTTTAAAGCAGGTTGTAACAGAAAAGCCAAAAAGCAACCTTGGTGCAGAAGGAGGAGGAGGAGGATGGAAGGAAGAGATGAAGGAGGAAGGTATGAAACTATCCTCTTGACACAATAGGCGTTGTGGTGTCCTAAGCCTGTTGTTGCCTGAGCCTGTAGGTTGCCCTGAAGTGAGGTCCCTCAGGTGTCCTTTGACCTTGAGGCTGGGCTCGGTGGTACAGCTCTGTGAGAGCAGGAGCTTGCCAAAGTTCCCCCTCTCCTCCTCTGAAACATCAGCGTGGACAAGAAACCTCAGAAGTTTCACAGACAGAGAAGAGTCAGGGTTTATTTAGGAAATTTCCATAGGAAATTCTTTTAAAAGTCTTATTAGATCTCTGTTTACTGTAAAAAGGTCTCTGCTTCCCGTACGCCCTATCTTTAGGTTTCCTAAGCCAGTGACTATTCAGGATTTTCTCCGATGTAATATTTCTCTTGCAGTAATAATCAGAAGCCCTAAGTTTGACAGTCTCAACATAAACAGTTAAACGTACACTCAGGCTTCAAAATTTACGAGCTTGATCTTGGTAAGCACTGGTCCAGGTCTAGCAAGTACTTAAACATGTGCTTCATCTTAAGCCCCTGGGCAGCACCATTAACTTCAACAAAATTCTCCCTGTATTTAAAGTTAAGCTTCTCCTGAAGGATCGTGCTGAACTGGAGCAGGGATACTTGGCATCTTGCAGGATAAAGCCATAAAAGCAACCCGTTTATTAAGGCAGCTCAGCTTCTTCAGCTGTTACTGGCTTTAAGAGGATTTTTGAATATAGTGATTTTCTTTGCTTTTTGGAGAATCCACTGTGGTGGCTGCTGCTGTGTGGAAATTTTGACTCTGCTTGTGGAACCTACATTTTGGTGATATACTTCTGGGAAAGTTACTTTAAAATGGTGGAGGATTTTCTCATAAATACAACGTTTAGGTGCTGGAAGTTTGAAGAATTTTCTTCCCTTAAAGTAGAATCACACTTTTGTCATTTGTGAACATCAGAGTATGTGACATGGTGATGGTTTTGAAATTTGTAACCCACGGGGAGTATTTTGTTGTTGTTTGTGATGTTTTTGGGCACCTGTTTTATATGCAATACATTTTGGGTTATGAATCAGTCATTAAAAAAATGCTGCAATGGTAGTAAGGAAACGGATGCAACATTGCTCTATCTTAGGGTAACAAAAACACCTAAAAACTGATTTAATAAGGATTAAGTTGTACTTCTAATAAGGACAGGCAATATGAAAAGTTCTGGTTTATCTTGGGAGCGCTTATACTTGTACTGGCTGAGCTTGCCGGGATGAAGGAGGATGGAGGTGCTGCAGGGGTCAGGAGCTGCTCCAAGTTCCACTGGGCAGCAAGAGCTGCACTTGGAGCTCCTCAGCCTTACCCTGGACCTTTCCATGGGCTTGAGTTGCTGCCTGGGTGAGGAAAGTGCCTGACGGCAGCTGGATCATTTTGCCTGTAGCTCCACCAAGGCAACTGCAGTTCGTACCATCATGAAATTGCTTTTACAAAACTTGCTTCATTGCTCCAGACACCAACTGCCACATCCCCAGCGGTCAGGTACCGCAGCGGTGTGTTATGGTGTACGGAAGGGTTGAGAAAACATGAGCTGGAAGTGAGCAGCTCCTTTTGGTATGCGTTTTTCAGACTGTACATGGCTTTTTTTTCCCCTTAGATTGAAGGGAAACAATTCGGGAGCTGAGGAAAAGCTGGTCGGTAGCACCATCTGCAGGCAGCTAACCAGGGTGGGCACCGCACGCTGCAAGCTCAGGTCCGGCACTTGCAGGGAAAATAAGGGACAGAAGGCACCGGGAAGAAATGGAAAGTCAGGAACAGCTCTGCCAGTGCAAGTGGTTGGTTGTTTAGGGGTTTCAGTGGGTGCTTTTGTATCCTGTGGTAGTGTCATGCCCAGGGGAGGAGGGAAACCTGCAGAGCTGGTGGCACTTTCCAGGGCTACAGGTGGGTACACGGTGACATGCTGCTGTGCTGGGACTTTGCTGCCTGGAGGTGGAGGTCAGGACAGCGCCTGGAATTTGTCCTTAACCCTCAGATCTGTCCTTCCTCCCTGAGCCAACACATCTCTTCGCTGGCCTAAATAGCTGAATTAGCTCTAAGCTCTGCTTTACTCAGGTAAAACGAGCGCTGAGGCAACCCTCTGAAGTTTAAACCTTGCTCTTTCACTCTCTTGAGCAAGCATCCTCTGAGGTTTGATGTCATATGCTGGAGTAAAAGATGATATGAGCATATTCCTGTCAGGAGATGAAGTTGTACTGTTTTCTCCATCCCCGCTTTGCTCTCGTGATGCTGGAGGCAGCTCCAGGCACAGACAGGGCCATGGGGGCCTGGCTGCGATGCTGCAGCTCGGCGCTTCAGACTCCACCGCATCCTCGCACAGGGCCGTGCCTGGCTCCGAGACACCACGGCCAGGCCGGCCCGTGGGTGCAACCACTAGAGAAGGCACCAGGGGAGCAGATAAGCTGAGTGTTAGACATTGGCCCTTTCTCAGTGGGCAACCCTGTCGGCTTTATGCCTGCCCGGAGCTCGGTGCCACATCCAGCGCTCGCCGCTGGCCCTGCATCTCTCTGGCAGGCCTGGAGTTTCTCCGGCTCTTTGCAGCAGATGGCACTCTTTAGTTCTGTTTCAAGCCCTCTCCTTCTGGAATTTTCTCTGGGAGAATCTGTTTTAAAGGAGCCTCACTGATATCCCAGCCCTATTCTCCATGAGGTTTCATGAAAGCTTGTAAAAGGCCATTGCCTCTGGGAGGGAGCCGGTGGTGGTCCTGTAAGGCCTTGGTGAGCCGAGTGATGGGCTGGTCACATTTCTGCATAAATTCAACTGGGTTTTTCCTTCTGCTCCTGTATCAGTTGTACTGATCCCTCCAGGAAGCCTGCTTGGGAACCCAGTTGCTCCAGTACATTTCTGATTCCTTGAACCCACAGTGGAGTGGGAGAACCCTTCTGTGTTCTTGACCCACCTTTATTTTGTCAGTCCTATCCTTCTTTGTGTTTCAGAGCCCCATAGTGGTGTTTCAGTCAGTTATCTGAGACAATTAAAAACGGATGATGACAGTAAACATGACTACTAGTTTCATAGCCTTTCTGTATCATGGAGGGGAGAAAAATAGCAACTACAAGCTAAATGAGCCATCACAAAAGGCTGTGGCATTCGTTGTACTTTATCTGCATGAATAATACTTATATTTAAAACAGATTTGCAGCAAAAGAGCCAAGATTGCATGGGATGACATGAAACTCGTCATGCAAACCAGCAGGGACTCTCTCTGCGCGTTGCTGTTGCGTGTCCTCCCACTCCCCCCTCTCTGAGATGCTGTTGACCATAATTGTAGGACAGATTGCACAAAGGACTCACTTCTGCTGCCATCCTGGTGATTGGGCCGGGCAGGATGAGGGGAGCGGTAATACGTGTCAATAAGGTACTTAGCTGAAGTGGCTGCTGAGCGGAGCAACATGAAAGGGTGGCATGTAGAGCTTGAAGGGCTGGGCTGCATGGCTGTTAGGCGGAGAGATGGGAGTTGTTCTCCTGTTGGCCTTATACACTGAGATGTTGTCTTCCCCGACCTTTGTACCAAAGCCGTTTTCTCACAAATCTGAATAAAATGCTCTATGGCAAGCAGGTATCAGCTCTGTGATTAGGAAAAGTTGTTCTCCATCCTGTATGACAAACTGATCTGTAGCACATCAGGCATAGCCGTGCGTAATTCTGCCCCGTGTTTTGTTTCAGAGGTCACTGCTTCCAGGGAACTAACATCTGCATTAAGAATCGGGTAAATCAGTGTTTGCATGCATTTACAGAGGTTATTTACCAGGGAAGATCAAAGTTTTCCAGCCCTTACTTTGTGTATCTGCCTATAGGAAGAAGAGTTTGACCTGATTTCATTGTTTTGGCTAATTTATTTGTATGTTTGGCTTTTGTTATTGTCTTCTCTTAAATTAGACACCCAGTTGGTTTCTACTAATTGCAACATGGTTACTCTTCTGAGCAGCAACTGCTATCTATGGCAGTGCACTATGTGATGTCTCCCTTCCATAAATCAGTCTCAGGACTTTATTAGACTGTTTATGTAACCTTAGTTTCTGTGCTATAATTCTTTGCTATGTTGCCTAGAGTAATTCCCAAAGAGGATGTTTGTTCTTCTTGCCTGTAAATTCTTCTGTGTGGGATATTCTTGTGACATCTTTGCCCTCATTCACTTCCCTTTTCCTCTTTTTTGGATAACGCTTGGTAGTGTTATAAACTCCAGTCAGTAAAAAATTATTTTAATTACACATCATGAGATATTGTCTTGAAAATGGGAAGGAATAGCTTTTTAGTTACCGTTACTGCGTTGATATTCTTTTTAATGCATATGAAGAAACTTTTGAAGTATGTAATCAAATAAGTCCTGGTTTTATTCATGTGCGTAAGGTGTCCTCCTTTTTGGATACCCTTGAGGGGGCCAACTTTGTTTTGGTCAGATCACATCTAGGTGAGATAATAAGTAATAATTAAATAAAATAAAAATCCAATGTTTTCACGGGCACAAAACTCATGGTAAGCAGTCATTGTAGCACAGGTTTTCCATATGAGGTCTTGTGAAAGCAATACATCTGCAGGTAACTTCTGAAGTCAACAGGACTTCTTAGGGGCTTTAGCTGAAGCATGTTCCGTCTGTTTATAAAACTGTAGCCTAAAGCATCTAATAAAAATCAACCACACTTCTTTTCTGAAATCGTTACATGGCCATATGCAGAGTTTTTTGACATAAATCTACAGAACCATAATGGAAATGACCACATTGGTAGTTGTGGGGAGAATGGAGCCTTCTCCCCTGTGGCCTGTGCCCTGTGAACACGCTGGGTAAGATGGTTTCACATCGTTTTAGTTTCTGGCCTGCTGCAGAGGCTCCCATTAAGACTGTCCTGGTGAAGCTCTGGTGCTGACCCCTGCCCTCATCACTGGGTCAAGGCCCTGCCAGCATCCGTCCTGACAAGATACCTCTAAGACACCTCTTTCTGCCGACTTAATGTCGCAGCCTGGGGTCAACAGTATTTTTTCCCTCCCAACAGTCATCCAAATTTACTAGTGAACCAAGACATCTACTGTATTGTAAACCCTTTCGGATGTTAAAATTTGGTTATTTTTTTTCCCCATACATAAGAAATTAATTAGCATCCTGATTTCTTTGGAGTTACAGAGAAGCACATGAGTGTTATCTCAGTGCTACTTGGCTAAATCACCTCTCCCCCATAGATAACCTTACAATTTCATGTTAATTTTCTTACCGTGGCTGCCTCTATCTTCAGCCACTGCCCCGACCTTCCTCTCCTTTCTCCTCTCTTACTTCCTCTAGTCTTTCCCCTCCACAGCCTCCTACGAATACCCTCTATTTCTTGTAGGTAGGCAGCAAATTCCCATCGTGGTGCCTCTCCACAATCCACACTATGCACTACAACTCTCTTTTGTTCCCCTTTTAATTTTTTTCCGTGACTAATCTGACCACATTTAATCAATCATTACTGAAGCAGGGGAGGAGAACAGTACGTGTCTAGTTGATATTGTCCCGAGGCCGAGCCAGACCCTGTTGTGAAGAAGTGGCAGTTCTTCAGAGAACCATTATGGCTTACAGGAATCTGTAGCATATTTCACAACAGCCTGCTTTCTCTCTCTTTCCTCTCCCCCCACCTCTGTAAACATATGAAAGAAACATGAGAGAGCATTAAACCACAGAAGACAAATCATGGTCAGAATAAATATACTGTTTGCTAGCAAACTTAAAAATACGCTTGTGGATTCTAATAGCTGTAGGCAAGAGTTGGATATTTATTGCAACCAAGGCTTACTGTGGTTTATTATGTTTATAAAACAGTTTAATACTACTTTTCTTTTAAAATGAGTTTTTAATTTAGAATAATTTTTTAGGATTTGTTTCCAGAGTACAGATGGCTGATCGCTGCGGGGGTGCGGGGTGAGAGGGAGAAATGTGCTTGTGGGTGTGTTTTAAAAGCGCTCCCAGATGGAGTGTATTGAATGAAATTTAAACCATTGCCCTGTGAACTACAAGTGTGATAAATATAATCAGTCAATCCCCAAAACCACGGTGGAGGAGGGAGCAGACTGGTAGGCACACGGTGAGGAGGGAGGTGGGTCAAACTGTGTGGCCACCAAAGTCATGGCATAGCAGTGTCCCCGTCGTGGGCTTCTCCTGTGGAGGGGTTACCTGATCTGCAAGAGCATCCCTCACCTCCTCTGTAACCCAGTGCGGTCCCTCCGATCCTCCAAGTGCAGTAATCGCACAGAAGAGCTGAAACAAGGGGGAAATCCTGCCAAAAAGAAGGCCTAGCTGCTGGAAGCACTGAGCTCTTGGAGCATTTTTCATTTACTCAGTCTTAATTACTTTCTAAGTGTAAGAGTTTACAGACATCACTATTCTCTTCCAGAGGTTAGTGCCGTCCAGTATTTTAAACCCCGTAGATTTCCTTAGAAGGATTTGTTTGTACAGCTCCTTTCCGTGTTTAAGACGTGTAAGCCACGCTGAATAAACTGTGCACAGATCTTTTTTGGACAATATAACGGAACAGGTGAGGGAAATGGAGTGAATTTTAATTGCTCCAAAGTTCTGAGATCTTCCAGGCTCTGGGGAAACAGTTTTCAGCTAAAAATGGTCTATGGGCCTTGAGCTGTAGTGTGGGAAAGTATGTCTGTGTCCTGACTTCCAAATGAACGATGCAACGTTCCCCCTCTGTGAAGCTATAGAAGGTGGTGTAAGACAGACACTTGGTTTCTCTTCTTTCATTACAAACATGTAGCAGCTCAGCCTCTTTGGCTCCCTTCCTGCCAACTTCCATCAAAAATAAAGTCATCTCTGCCCTGGCCAGGATAAATGTCTGGCCAGCTTGTTTTACAGAAGGATGTGCTTTGAGCAGGGCTTATTAGAAAGGTGACAGTTTGTTTTTTCCTGGCCAATACAAGTTTAAAGCCATGTCCACACTTGCAAAATCTGGCATGTTTTCTCTGGCGTTGTCCTTCCACCATGCTTTCGTCATGCCCAATGTCTGTAGATAAAAATGCCCAGATAGGCTTCCCGACTTCGACGCTGCCATTTGGATTAGATACGCTTCAAGCAAGACTTGCTGGTGCTCACTTGCACGGTGTCAGGGTGGACAGAAATCGCTGGCACGGGCGCTGCGGTGGTACCACCGCTCCTGCCGTTGCGGTTGGGCTGCCCGCTGCCCCGCTGGCGCTTGCTCCGCTCCCGGTGCTCCCTGCGTGCCGGGCAGCTTGGCTGGAAGCCGCTTCGCTGAAGGCAGGCACCGCATGTGCACGCACCGTGAAGCTCATTTGTGTGCTTCTTTTTCTAGCGACTGCCTTTGTTCTGCTGCTAGCACTCGTGTGTTTTGGGGAAGGCATGCTCGGAGCAGCGTGCCAGCTGGCCGCAGACAAGTATGTGGGCACCAGAGCTGCTCTGGAGAGCTGGTGCCCAGTGCCAAGTGAGCTCAGTCATTTAGAACACTTGATAACGTTTTCAAGAGACCAGCAGAGATACGAGCCTTACTTTGGCCAACTAATCCTTTCAAGAGATGATATGGGAGATGTAGGATCTGGTGCAGCAAGGATATGCAACAGTACAGTTCCTCTTGGTGTTGATATGGACTTTAACTGATGAGATGAGTCAAATCTTTGAAAATCCCAGCAGGTCAGGGTGGGGAATAACAGGAGGACAGCTCTTGGTGCACACTGGGTGTCACGTATACAGTGTTCCAAACACTGAAGAGAAGTATCTAGTGTTCCAAATTGCTGAGATGCAAGATGTTTCCTGGGTGTCGTGATCTGTTTGAAAGGATTCAGCCAACAGTGAGACAGCAATGAGAAGAGAATAGCCAGGTAAGAACATGGGAGGTAGCAAATGAGAGGGCTTCTGCTGCAGGTGCATGTGTTGCTGTTGATAAATAGAAATGCAGACTCAAAGCCTAGAAAGTAGCTTTCCATGTTGTCATGGAGCTGTCATTCGCATTTGTAAAAGGATGCGTATCATCTGAGGACAAGGGTGCTCGTGTGACAGAGAGCGTCATCACAGTTGGCATCTTTGTGAGTAATATCATTAATAAGTCTAATTGCATTGTAGAGTTTCAGTTTCGTACGCCAAATGCTATTTTTCAGTAGCTCTATCAATTACTGTTATGTACTAAGGCTTGTGTATCCGATGCCTGATGCAGCCATGGCAAGGGGGGAGTGTAAATATTCTCTAATTACCTGCAGGTCTCCTTTGTGGAGAAGCAAACCTGCCCTCCAGGTGAACATAATCCTTGCAATATTAATGGATTTAAACCTGTAAAGCTCTCTAAGCAAACTTAGTAAAGGACTTCTTCGGTGTGTGTAAAGTGAGCTTAAGATAGTAGCCGTAATTAGAAGAAGCCATTCTCAAAACCTAATAAGGGATGTTAGGTCATACATAAATTGAAAGTGGAATTTAGCGTAAGTTTATTTAACAAATGAAGTTGTCTAGTAAGACATGCAATGCAAAAACAATAAACTTGCTCTAACTTAATAGTTTCAGCATGTCTTTGGTTTATTTTGGGCTGCAGAGAGTTTAGGCACAGAATCTCTGGGTTATTATTAGCATTATTTTTGTGGCAGGACTCTTGGGTGGAGCTTGGATTTGGTGGTATAAGAAAGCAATCATATATGCTGTTGTTACTGTCTTTGAAATAATTGTTCGCTGCATTTCAATGCACTTTTCAAAGACAGTGTAAATTCTGCTAATCAGTGGTGAAAATTCAAGCTATGAGATTTGTAGCTCCGTAGACAATCAAACTAAAGCACTTGGATGGCTGCAGAATTTATCCATAAAACAACAAGATCTAGAGGATTAGCTCTAAACTCGAAACCTGATTCTAATTTGCTTTATGAGTATTAGTTTTTCCCACATGTAAAATGGAGATATCTCTTTGGTGAGTGCAGCTTTGATCAAGCAGACACCTACGCGAGTTACACGCTCGTTCCCCGACTCTGCACCAAGCCATGTGCTGTGCTCCCGAGACAAAAGAGGCAGCTCCACTTCTCCATCAGATGTAAACAGCAGGATCTCTCATCTGCAAACAGGTAGAGTTCTTGACAAACACGGAGCTGCCATATGGAGAACAAGAAGTCCGTGTGTTCTTGTAGTACTAGATACCTCGGTCTGTGCCTGCTCGCCTCGGGTCAGCCTTCTTTGTCCTCTCACTTGTCTCACCTCTTTGGATACAAAACCTGGTCCCTTGTCCTTCCTGCCATCCCACGTAGCCTTCCTCAATCGCACGTAGTACACTTTTTTTTTTCCCCCCTGGTTTTACCGAGGTCTCTTGATTTGTCTTCATTTTGTCTGAAACTCTGAAACACTCGTAATGCAATTGTAGAGCTAAATAAACACTGTCTTATGTTTGGGGATATTGCTTTCAGGAAAAATGGTCCAGTGCACAAATTGAGAGTGGAGTATACTGCACTTAAGAAAGATAGACTGCGCACTTACTGTTTGCTGGAGAAAAGACTGCAGGAATTTCTGCTTATTTTTCTTTGGGTTTTAAGTTTTGCTTTTTAGTAATCTATTTTTAGAATGCGTGTGTGGTGTGTAAAATATCAGCACCCATAAGATATAATAGTTTAAAAAGCACGTGTCATCATCATCATTTTCCGATCTGCTTCCTGCAGGAAATCCTTGAGAAACCTAAAGCAATCCCATCTCCTCCTCCTCCTTTTTTTTTTTTTTAAGGTTACTGGTATGCCTTTTTAGAAAAAAAAAAAAAAAAACCAACAGGTTTCTTGTGATCTCAGTACCAACGAAAATGAACAGTAGGGCTTTTCATTGGCTGCTTTTTATCTTGTCTAGAAAATGGTGTTAGGGACAAAAGGGAGAAGACAAGGACCGGTTTCTTTTCTACCACCATTGTTTCTCTTTCCTATCTTCTTTTTTTCCTTTTTCACCTGGCCACCTGTCTGTCTTTTGATTATAAGGTCCTTAGAAGCAGAGGCTGAGCTTCCTTGAATGTCTGGAAATGAGACATCGTATTGTGAGTGCTACCACAAAGAAACAACAGAAACAAAACAAACCCCAAAAAGGGATCAATTTACATACTGTGGCATATAAGTCTACTGTACTCCACTTCCAAGTCGAGTATGACTTCGAAGAACATATGAAGAGAGGGGACACGTAATGAGAGGGATTTAAAGACACACAGCTATGCAGGTGACAGTTCCCTGGGTGGAGCTGTACCTGTGAAGATAATAGATCCAAGATTTTGATTTCTTCAAGGGTGAGTCTGTATTGCTTGACTGAGGATTGGATGTATTATTTGAAGTAGTAGCAGGCTCATAAATCTCCATTTTCTGGTCACTTTAGGGATCCGTATTTACCTGGTGCAACAGGTACTCGTATAAGCTGGAAGTCACTGCTGCAAAAGCACCGTCCAGAGAAAATACTCAGTGCTGGGTAAAACCAAAAGAGTATTTCTCATCCATAGCACATGGTATTCTAGCAAGCTAGCAGTCTGCTTATTTCCTCTTGCAAACAAGGGGTTGTTAGCAGGCATATACAAACCTGATTTTAATGTGTTGGCTCCTTAAAAAACCCCATGAGTTTGACTGAGCCCTTTCATTGATTCTTCTGAAAGTTTATATTTCTGAGAAGTCCAGAACTGTGATCCCAAGAGTCCAAGAAGTGTAATTCATGCTACAGCTTCACAAGGTTCATTGTGGATTTTTAAGGCAGAGGTTTCCAGTGTCCCGCAGAGGCTTGTGAGCACATGTCCCCATTAGAACTTAGTGAGACCTTTGATTCCATGTCACATCTTCCTAAGAACGTCACTATTTATATTGCTCCCAAATAGTTCTTGGAAAGGAAGCACTGCAAATTCTCAAATTGCAACAGCAGGAGGGCTAGAAGAACTTGACTGATAGTCATAACAGGTCAGAAATTCATTTTGCACACAAAAAAATGGAATTGCCCGCCCACCTGAAACCGCAGCATCCCCAGCATCGCTACACTGCCCAGGGTTAAATAAACCATTGCTTCATGGTGGTTTGAAATCCTTCATCCTACTTCCATGGTCTCAAAAAAAATTAATAAAAAGGTAGCCTGGATACTTGCAGGCTGTCTTCTGTCTTCACTGCCTTCTGTGCTGGCAGCTCTGGCAATCAGCTGGTTTTGTCACTTTGCCCATGGTAGGTAACGGCACGTCTGCGAGTGCCTGAGGGCAGAGCTCAACTAGTTATGTTGTTGGAGCTGCAGTGGTCCGAGGATATAATGAGGCAAGGAATGTAAGGAGAGATAGTACCTTCTGCTAGAATAATTCAAAGCTGGGGGGTTTTTATAGTTCTTTTCACTTGTGCTTCTGCCTCGTACAAAGAGTTGCCAAGGGAGGCCAGGCACCGTAGCTGAAGAGCTGCTGCCTTTCACCTCTGCCAGTCTTACCGTGAATAAAGAACAGACCTTGAAGCTCCAGAGCCCAGTATAAATCAGAGGGGCCTTACTGAAGCTAAATGCATGTGAATGTTCATAATGTGATGTTCTTAACAAAGTCTCTTTTGAGTAGGTTTCATTATAACTTATAATGGGTAAGAGAAAACCGCTTAAGTAGAAATGCATGTTTTTATCATTAACTTCTGTAGCTAAGCATAGTTTACTAAAGGAACTAGATTTACTTTCACATCTTATTCCTTCTCTCTCTCATTTTCTGTCAGAATTCACTATGTTCACCCTTACTCTGGCTTTATTATCTCGCTGCCAAAATTAAAATGGTACTGATGATAACTGATTTTCTGGTGGTTGTGATGACAGATCTGTGATGTTTAGAGGTTTGCATTCTTGCCCTCCCTCTGAGTTCCCCCTCCCCTAAGGGGCGTCCGTGCCAAAGAACAAGCTCTTTGCCTACGGCACTCATCATTGAACCTTCAGATCAACCAGTTAATATTCAAAACATTTTCCGTTTAAATTAAAAACTTACTTCTTCTTAATCTCCCCATTCCCCGCAAAAATCTCCGGCTCAACCTCTTATGCTCCAAATCTAAACCCAAAGGGTAAGTGATCTTTACTGTAAGAAACTAATCAGATGCAGGAATTTACTTAATAGAGAAATTTTTGAAATAGATCTCTTCAATAATAGAAACGGAGAGCCTCAAAACACTTCTGTGCTTTTTGAAGTCTTAGCAGAAGGTATCAATAGACATCTTATGTGGGAAGGATTTAGCCTGAATTTATTGAAATCCATCCATTAGGCCCAAGTCTGTTGACTTCTGGGGGCAGCTGGTCCCCTGTATTATTTATGTCTCTTTGAAAATCTCAGATATAGTTTCAGATTTACAAAACAGAATTTTATTTTGGCAACTGTCCCATGTTTATGCTGCTCATATGCCGTGTATTTATACACTGTATAACTTGGTAGAAATACTGTCCGCTGGATTGAGAGGTTAATGAAGTGCAATGTCACTGCGTAAAGGTATTTCCTTCATGGGTCTATTTAGAAAAACACCAAGCATAGTTTAATGATGGCTCTACGTATTTCCCTTAAAAGGCTTTACAAAGGAGATTGCTTACTGAGCAGCATTAGGTAAATTAGGAGGGAGAACTGAACATTTCAGAATGTTGAAACTTATTTCCTTACTGACATGTTCAATGGCATGTTGCTTTTGTTTTACTTTTCATCCTTTTTTTTTTTCAGTCTTTCCTCTCATACCTGCTCTTCCTCGCCTGCCCTATGCTCAGTAGTAGCAGAGGGAGGACATAAGATTGTGGGGATACAACAGGATTAAAAAAAGAAAAGTCAGTGGGAGGATTTTTGAGAGAAAAAAAAGGGAAATTTCGAGAACCAAAATATCTGGTGCATGTTGCTGGTTCTATCTCTCGTAGAGCAGCTCTCAAAAATGCAGAAGTGTCGGCAGCCCTTCATCCAGTACCTAGCTGCAGCTCCGTGTGCTGCAGAACAGCTGAAAATTCACATCCTGGTACGTGTGTCCAAAGCTGCCTTTCTTGAGGTCTTGCTTTATCTTCTGGCTGCAAGAGAGAAGTCAGAACATGGTGAATTAAACTGTTGATTCGACCAGCTAAGGTGTGCTGGTACACGTGTGCTGGAGACTCACCGGCTGTTGGCATCAGTGAACTCACGAGGACATGAATCACACATGTTGGAAATCTCTTTTGCTAAGGCAGAGGAGCTCAAATCGCCTTCTCCTCTGGGTAGGTCAGGAGAGAAGTGTGGGGTTTGGCTAAAGCACAGAGCCAAGGGTTGCCTGCAGGCCGTTCATCTCCTTTGCTGTGGGTGCAGGTACTTAATTCTTGCAAATGCCAGGCTGTAAGGGAATTATAGACCGGGAGGGAGAGGATTAAAGTTACAACGTGCTTAAAAGGCGTAATACAGGATTGGCTCTGCTCCGGGGACTGGGTAGGTGGGGAAAGGAAAATGGAGATAAAACAATGTATATTTTGCTTTATTTTCATTACTCTTTTTATGGGCTTTTTTCCCTCCTTGGCCACTTCCTCCAGCGAAGGAGCATTTTTTCATCAGGAATTTCTCTATGCCTTCTTAGGGGAATAGCAGCATTTTTCTCCATCTCTCTAATCCACTTCCCTCCTCTGCCCATATTTCACACCTCTGAGAAAATCCGAAAGCACTTCGTTCCCTACCCCTTGTCAGCTGGTTAGAAGTGTCGTCAGGGAATATAACCGAAAGCTGTTCTGCACCAGAAGGACAAAGCCTCTCTGCAGCTCTGTTTTGCTCCTTGACTCCCAAAGCGGTTAAGTCCTGGGCTTTTATTTCCCAGCCTGGCTGAGCACTGTGCGCCGTGTCACCGGGAGATTCCTTAACCCACTCAGGCAATTAACATCCCTCCTTTGCAGGGTTTCCATTAGGTCTTTCAGCACTTGAAAGGGCTGCAGTTCACTGCTGGAATGTCAGCATAAGGTTTTAATTTTGGAGTCGTAATGGGAAATACGTCTACAGAGCTTTGCCCAGAAAAGGGTTAATGTGACAGACCCAGACTCCTCATAGAGTAAAGCAGGAAAAACTATTTCCATCATGGTAAATAAAAGTGCATTAAAAAGACATTTAGTCATGGGAATAAAAGCTAAAGAAACACATGCTACTTTGGGATGGTTTATATTAGTGTCATTAACTCCTATGTTTTGGAATAACTCCCAGATGAAGGATTATGCTGAAAGTAGGAATTAATGGCACTAATGTAAGCCATTCTCTGTAGTGTGCATTTATACCTTTGATTTCAGAGGCACGCAGTGAGCAGTCAGTAACGCAGCAAAGCTGTGCCTTGTGCAGACCATGATTAAAAGTTGGTATGAGCTAGCCTTGCTTTGGGCCAAGGGAGCTTTAGCCTGTAGACTTAAGACAGCTGGAAGATGGTTGGAAAATCCTTAAGTAACCTTGTGTAACATACCATTAAGGTCTTAAGCTTCTCAAAAACCAGTAACCCTCATTGCAGAGAAAAATCTGATGTAGAGTCCTTCACAGCAGGGTAGCCCGCAGACCATAACAATGACTAAAAAGGCCTTTCCCAAAATTCTTATAATGCTTGCAACCTAAAATGAGCAAGGTCCTTTGCAGCTTCCAGGGAGACCTTTCAAGCAGAGGAACATTAATATCAGTGGTGGAGCACAGCTGAGCTCCTTGGATAATGCCAAGGGAGCGGTAGCAGTTGGCCCCTTTCACTGACACGTCTGCTCCTTTGGGGAGTTTAAGGCCAGTAAATTTTCTGAGAAGTTTTGAATTCAAAGCAGTTTTGTTCTCTACGCGATGAATTCCACCACAGAAGGACTATATACAGCGTCAGTAAATGAGTCAAGTAGATGCCTATTTTCTTTCATTGCTTTTTTCTAATCACTCTCTTTACTGCTTATTTTGTTACTCTTTAGGATGGGATGTTTAAAAGTATGTGATCAATTCAGAAGCAAAACTACAACAAACTTCCATCCTAGTGAAAATCCCACCTGTGATATTTCTATTGCCATGCTATTTGTTAGATATGCTGCAGTAATGTAACCACCTCCTGAGCACAGACCCTGTAGCCCCAAGTACTGATGGTCCTGCCTTTCTTGGGCCTCCTGCAGATGGGCTCCTGTCCTCAGCATCCTGGAGTGCCTCTAAAGGAGAGGCCAGGAGGAAGGTCCTGCTCTGTGCCCTCTGGCAAACTCCCTGGCTCGTGTGGGTGTCGGCAGGAGGCACATCCAAGGGGTTCACTTTGCAACCTGCCTCTCACTACAGAGACAGGCGTTGAGAAGTCTCATGGTCCACATGTTCCTGCTGCCTCATATCGCTCCAACCGATGAACCAGATATTGTGCAGGAAAGGGGCTGTCGTTTATTTTGTAGATGAAACTTAGTGGGAGTGTGTGGAGAATTACAGTTGCCAAGGATTTCTGCCATTATGAACTTCTGTTAGTGGCTTAAAATTTATGATAATACTACTATTGGAAAAAAATGGTCTTGGGCTTTATTTCTTTAAGGCAGTGCTGTAACTAGTGATTTAGTTGTTCTGAGTGTATACAAAAACACATCAATACGTTGGGGGTTTTTTAATATCTAGACGTGGTATCCCAGTGCGTTCTGCTAGAATTGTGAAAAGTTTAGTGTAACAGAAGATGTCCTCATGTCTGTTATCCTTTTAAAAGTTGAGGTTTTGATTATAGAAAAGTACACAATAAAAGCAGAGCCTTAAGTTTTTATGAATGTGCTAACTTTAACAGTCAATCCAAGAGATTTTTCTTTTGAACAACTGTGATATTTCTTGATTCATACCTAGTTTCAGATAAATTCCATTTCAGTTCTTTCCCTTATCCTTTCAGAAAATTTGATGTACAAGTTGGTGATCTGTAGGAGTTTTGTCTGATTTTGGCATTATCATCTAGTGCCTGTAGAGGCATTAGATACAGATCTTTGTAGATCTATGTCGGTCTTTATATATCCCATGGCCTGGGCATCATGGGCCTGTAAAAATCTCTCCTGCAAGGATTGCAGTGTCAGTCCAAGTACTAACTCCTCCTTTCTTCTTCCTTTTTTCTTGTCCATTTGAGTAAAAGGAAATCATAAAGAATCCTCTCTCAGCATTACAATTGTATGTATTTTATTTTCTTGATCTGTCTGCTTGTAATAAGGGCACCCATATGTGAAGCAGCAAAATTATGCATTTTGATTAACTTCAGTTGGTCTAACTAAACTTTGAAATGGAAACTAACTTCACTGAAAGCAGAAAGCTTCCAGACTAATCCTGGAATTACACACTGGATTTGCTTCATGGAAATAAGTGTGCTTTAAAAATTACCTCCGCTAAGTAGGTTTGCATTGTTTGAAGAACCCAGGAACAATAAATGACTTTAACCCCTTCCATCTGCCAGGACCCTTTGTCCTCAGGAACAGAGGGCGTTAAGGTCAGCGTAGCTCGTGTGCGCTATGGTAGGCGTGAACACCACTCACGTCATCGCCTTTTAGATCACTTTCACTCAGAACCAAGCGTTCTGTACAAGATGATTAAAAATAATTATGAGTACAAACTCGCTTCACTAAAAAAAAACAGCATTTGGGGCGTGTTGGTGTGATGGTTGCTGTGGGCTTCATGCCAAGCTATATGGTGATGAGATTGTTCAAAGCACCTCCCAGTTTTGTGGATTGACGAGGTCACGCTCAAAAGTGTAGGACCCGTAGTGCATGTGGCACCGTGGGTGTTGGTGTTGGGTATAACTGGAACGCCCATTTGCTGAACTATAGATTCATGCCTTTGAGATGAAGGTGTCTCCCAGTGAAAACAGCTGAAATGCCCCTGGTAAGGTACCTTGGGCTGAATAAAGGTCTTTCAGAGTGAAGTGGGAAGCACACTGCAGATCACAGGGACATGCACCGTGTTGTGGGAACTGCTGGGGCTACCACGTCCTCTACTTGTATGGTCACGTGGAGCCTTACACTGATTTGTGAGGTAATACTCTTAAGACTTGCAGCAAGCTCTTAAAAGCCTTTTGCGTCATGCAAAGGCGACGGCATGTTTGAGCAGGGAGCTCCTCCTTGACACGGGCCCTAAAGCTCTGATGAAGCCCATGAAGAGAATAATAATCTTACACTGAAAGCATATCAGCTCGGGAGATACAAACTTGACTTTGTCTCTGGTTTAGGCTCAGCCTGTCCACAGAGACCTTCTCTTTTCTCTGCCTCATTACCCCATTTGCGAAGCGCCTACAAATCCTGCTACTTTTCCTTACTGGGATTTTGTGCTGTTTAATTCCTTTAGGCTTGTGATAGCCTTCACATAGTGCAACGGGGAGTCCGTGTAGGTTCAATAAATAAATGATGAACATGATTATTTCTCTTCTGTTTGCATATTTACAAGGCTGTGTTCTTTTGTGCACCATATTTAGTGCAGAATTTGCAATGAATTATGTTGCAGCCGCTTTTTCAGTGGCTTCAGAAAGGTCACGGTGAGTTAATTTTTACGCTATATCATTTATTTCTGTTTTGCTCTGACTTTAAGATAGAGCAGGCTTTGCAGAGTGGTGACTAAATGCCAAAAAAAAAATATGTTCAGTTCTAAGTTCAGCTTTACTTTTTTTCCCCTTAAACGTACCATTCTTTCCAAGTGAATTTGGAGAGGAGTAGTTTACTTTTGGATGATGTTATACTACAGCCTTAATGCGTCCTTCTTCTCAAATGTCTGTCATCCTGGAGAAAATGGCTTCACATTTTTTGTTGTTGTTTTATCAAACCTTTTAATGGTTAAGAGCGTCCTGTCAGAGTTTCTCAGTGTCACCATTAAGCACATGAGAGAGGGAGGGAAGGAGGGAATATACATGTATAATTTTAGAATACCTTATGTACATCCTGACATTTACCACTGTACCCTCAAAAAGCGAACAGAGATTCGAGTGTCAAATGGCTCTGCCTGTACAGCTCTTGCCAGGCATGCTTAGCGCGAGGAATGAAAGATTCTGAACATCTTCAATATTTATGCTTCATGAGGCAGTTATCCTCAGTTATCCTTTTAGCAAGTCCCATTTCTCCGTGTTCTGTCATGGGCTCATTTATACTAGGCTGATTTAGTGCTAACTGGGGAGATTAGATTGCCCTGCTTGATGCTGTCAGCTAAAACTGAGTCAGTGTCTGTATACTGTGGCCCAATTGCTCAAAGAACCTTACCCTTTTCTGTATTGCTCATTCTATTAGATACAAAAGCCTTTCTCACCCGCCTTTTGTGCTGGGGTCAATTAGCTCCTGAAATAGCTCATATAACACAAATAATAATGGCAGCGCTAATCCTTTGGGCAAGCTCTATACAATGGCCACTTCTGGCCCGCAGGACAAAGAGGGCTGTTTATCTTCCCTGCACACAGTCTCCAGGACTTTGCCCAGTCATTTGCAGAAGAATTTATTATCGCAGGGGTCATAGGTGGTTTGCATTGGAGGAGATTTTCTACCTTGCCACCATATGGGACGTCCTTGTCCTATTCCTATAGGACTGAGCAGTGCTTCAGGTGAATTGGATCACAAATATATATGTTCAAATAATGCTATCTTAGGTAAACACAGACTTGAAAGACATTTAAAGTGAAGACTAACACAGCACATTTAATGGTCTTTCTTGTGTGCACAGAGACACTTATAGCAGCAGTGATGCCTCCTGTAAGCTGCCCTCCAGCATGAAGCTCCCACGATAACAGTCACATCAAAGTGTTTCAACAAAGGGGAATTAGCCTTGAGACAGAGGTAGAGTCTGGCTGTTCGGTTATTGTGTCCAAGCTCCTACACTCAAAATAACTTGATCTTCTAAACAATATCTTAAAGAAATGAACTGCTGGACTAGATTAGTAACATGTGTCCACAGACGGAAAAAAAAGTTACTCCTAGCTGAGGATCCTGCAGGTTAAAATTGCCTTTGAGTTGTGTTTTTAGATTTGAGTATTTCAGTCCCTTAGAAGGGGCTAGGAATGGAAATGCTGACAAACTTTACGCTATGGTTAACGTTCCTGGACATAAATGATACACACTTGATAAAGCATGGGAGGTATGAGAGAGCAGCTTACCAGGCAAGGAGCTGAATTCCTCGATCTTAAATACTTCTGCTGGCCTTTTAGCACCATAATTGGTGTGCAGAAGTGAACATCGTACCCAGCTAATCCATATTGCTCCTCCCTTGGCAGGAAGTTTTGAGCCGTGGTTCTGCTACAGGTATTGCTAGCAGGCATCTAGGACAGGAGAAGGACGATTTATAGCCCTGATACGTGAAAACAGCACTTCCCACTACGCATTTCTCCAGGCTCACCTCTCTATTCATGTCACCTATTGTGCATTCGCTTTTCCTCGCAGTTGGTCCTTTTCCAATAGACACTTGTGCCTTCTCATTATACACCGAGGCAAAATCTGCCATTATTATGGGGATAGTTAGCTTATATTTCTTTCACCTTTTTGTATCTTTGGGTGGGTTTTTTAAACTATTTTTAAAGATGTCCGCTGTCTAATGTCCCAGAAGCCTCCTGCTTTCCAGGCAGTTGTTTCTTGGGGCTTTTTGGGGATGGTAGCTCATGAGTTCCCGAGCCCTGAGCTTTCTATAGGATTTCTCTAGGACCAAGTCATCTCAGCTGCCGTAGCTGCACGCTGAGCCTGCAGACCCGGTGTGTGCTGGGACCTTCCGTAGCCAGAGACACCAGCAGATTGGCGGGGTCACGAGGAGAGAAGCGTGATGGCTTTTAAAAAGTTCTTTTCCAGTGTTAGTCAGTGTTATGCCAATTATAGACCATCCTTGCTGGGAATTTGGATAGGTTGTGTTGCCTTTCTGTCTCTGCTGTTTCTCTTATCTTCCCAGAGTGCCGTATGAATTGGTCCCAATGACTTTTATTTCCATAGGTTCACTCCCTGTGCTTTCCTCAGTCTAATTTTGCCAGACTTTCTGTCATCTTGCTGATGAGAAGAAAAATAATGGTAACTTTTCATGCTCACATAAACATTAGAGATGAAAGTGGATGAGAACAGAACATGGCAAGCAAGTTGTACCCGTAGTGTAACAACCGTTATACCAATTGCTTTAGTTTAGTTCATTCTCGGTAATAAGATCTGCTAAACTTTCAAGGCTTAGCATCGCGGGAACTATCTTTTAAAAGAATAACAAGAAGATATGTTTTAAAATATCTCCTTCAGCCTTGGATAAATCTAAGAGTAGATGACATGTAAGTCTCTTGGGGCATAACTTTCTGAAGCGAGTTGGATGAGCTTCCCAGTTACTTTTTCATTAAAGAGGAGTGTATAGTGCATGTTCAGAGTACATTAATGACAGTAATAAATTAGGTTGTTAAGAGCTGCACGTGATGCTATCAGATCATTGAGGCCATACTGCTTTCATTCTCCATTTTTAAGTGAATCTGGAGTTGTATCTTGAGAAAGTCAAAAGCCTCTGAGGCCAGAGAAGAAAAAAAAGCTGGATGGCTGATTGGGAGAAAATAGCAATAAGCTTCTGAAGTGGAGAAATAAAACTACTTTTTAAATTATTTTTATTATTTCTTTCTCATCCAGTTTTTAAGTATTGTATCTGTATCTAAACTCCAGTGTGACGAGAAGCATATTCCTGAACAATGGAGAGAATTGCAGCGTGGGATTAGGCAAACTCATAAAGTGCCATTTTAATAACTACAGGAGCAGGAGGGCAGGTGTGGAGCAGAACGTGGCTCTGCCTTCCATAACCCGCTGGTAGAACTCTCGTACGGCCGACCTGCTCCCAGGCCCAGCTTGGTTGGCCGTGAGCTCTTGGCAAAAAGCGTTGAATTTGTTGTTTTGTTCTTAGTCTGACTCCCTTTCACTGCACCCCTCAGTCATACGCTCCCTATGCCCGCCCTGGGCCCCCTCCGGGCTAGTCGTTTGTTTATCTGCTAGTTCACTTCTTAATAGAACTCTTGTCCTACAGCTTTTCCTCCTCATTGATATGGGAACAGCCAAGCCTTCATCTAATCATTTAGAAAATCAGCTGTATTTAGTGACTAAAAAGATTACTTTGGTCTGAAATATATCCTTCCCACATGCTGTTCTCCATTGCTTGTCCAGCTGGTTTTGTTGGCCAGTAGTCAAGTGTGGTGGAGAACCAAATCCTACATTAGAATATTGACCTTTTCTTTATTAGACATCTAATTTCAGCCCGTGAGTTAGGGCAGTTTTCCTGTATGAAATGTGCTTCCTCATCTGTTTCTTGTGTATTCCAAAAGAGGTTGCCACAGAGTTCCCGTCTCTGTGTATTAACCTTTGCCATGAAAATATTGCAGCTTCTCTTGGACAGAAGATTATTTATTTGGTAGCCTTTAAAGGATCTTGACATAATCATATATACTGGCTTATTTTTTCTGCCCCGTGCATATATAAAAAAATCTGCTGATGTATTATTTCAGCTCTTGGTGACTTACCTGGGGAACCACACTTGCACAAGTGTATTGGGTTCCTTTTTTTTTTAAAAAATTTAGTAAAGTTTTATAATTATTATTAATAACTGGCAGAATAAACACACATTTTAAGTAGAATTAGCTGTTTGGTTTGCTTTTTGTAATGAAAGGGGATGAAGATGTGCAGAAATAGAGAACTTGAGCATTATAGTCTATTTTTATCCTGGCTTAGATCACTGAGAGTAGTGTGTAAACAGCGCACCAATTATTTCCAAACAGCACATCATCGTCCTGCCACCTGTTTAAACAGAATTTTACAGCTGACAGTCATCCCCTAGAAGAGACTCATTTCCAGGACATATTTGATGTTCAAAGTTTGAAGTGTGAAATTACATACCCGCTGGGTTTTGTGTCCAGTTGTGCCTCTGGCTCTCCTTTGCGTCTTAGTTTATTCACCAATAAATTGATGTGTATTGCTTGCCTGTCTCACAGGAATGTTTGCAAAGCTGTTTGGTTAAAGAGATTACTCCCAATAAAATCTGGTTCTCAACATCTGAAAAAACTGGACAATGTTCAGATCCCAGATGGACGTCAATGGCTTGTGTCCATAACGGTTATTGACAGCAAGAATTGGGGTGGGATTTTCATAAGGGCTGAAACATGGTTTGTTTTTTGAGCTTGTCTGCCTTGAATTTGGGTACTGAACTGTAAATCGCTGTGGTTTTTCAAGCCTAAGCTCTTACTTAGCATACAGCTGTATGAACAAGTTGTTTAACGCTAAGCTAGTGTGTGGATTTAGAAAAATAGGAGATTCTCTATGGTTGTTGGCTGTGTGTGTAGTTGTAGAGCAGTAAATAAAGGCCAGTTTACACGGCTTCCACCCGAAGGTGCCTTACATCTTGGCAGGGGTAATTGTGACAGAGCAGCTGATTCCCTTAAAATCTAGACTCATTTCCAGTGTGTTACGGTTAGAAAGGAGGAGGGGTTGGTTTTTTTTCATGCCGTAAAGAGCTGCCTGGTCAGTATTTCTGGCTGCTTCAAGAGCCCCCATGAACTTCAGTCCCATCAATACTTCCTTCACATTTACAGCAGAGCAACCCAGCTTGCTTTCCTACGAACACCATAATGCAGGTTTATTAAAGAAAAAACGAAAGAAAAGAAGGACAAAAAAAGCAACGTCATGGAGAATGTCTTCGGAATGCGAGAAAGGGGGAAGATGCTTTTTGGCTGGCAGGTGGCTTGGTGCATTGTCAGCATGCCTTCCTCATATCGCCGCGTTGCTGCAGGGCCTGATGCTGGCAGATTACAACTCTGTAGCTAGTCATTTTCGATTTATTTGAACCTGTTTCTCCAGTCTACTGAGCTTTTGCTGGCTAGCATCAATTCAGACACATTGCAATTCCTCAGAACCTCTACCCCATCAGATGGTTCGATCTGTGAGAAATTTAGCTAGAGGCGCTTAGACAAAAAAGAAATATTGTGGCTGGGGAAGCATTTAAGTTAGAGGAGGCAGCCAGGGCTGTTTTATTACTTAGACCTCTGTCACCTGTGATGACCCATGAGAGTGGAGAATATTGATCGCTTGTCACTCACGGCATTCAGTAGATTGCATTGACAAAGCTTGTCAGGCCTCTAATAGCAGGGTTAGTGGCCTTGGCTGCAACCCAGGGGAAAACTCTACAGTGCCTATTACTTGGCGGCCTTTAACTCTTACAGAATTGGGAGTGAACGTTGACAAAAGTGAGGGAATCATTTTGTAGCTACAAATGCCCTTTCCTGCTCTGTGCTTTGTTTGGGGTTTAATTTCCTTTACTTTTAAGACCTCTTGTCCTCATCAGCCATTCTGCTTTTGCTAAGGCAGGGAAATCAATTTGAGATGTTTGCCTTCTCCACCGGCATCTCCAGGCCTTGCGTGAACACAAGTGGTCTTGGAGAAGCCAGCAGGTCCCTTGGTCCTGTAGCTGCTGTATATTGCAACATATTCTTGCAAAGAGAATGAAGGGAGAGATACAGAGCCCAAAGCTGAGCCTGATACCTGCAGCCACTTAAAAATACAGTTATCACTCACCATGGAGTGAAGGCTAGTGAGCTGTGGCAGATTTGTATTTATCTGCAGATCTCCATCACTGCCACCAGCTCTAGTTGCAAAGATAGAAACATGGTGTGGTGGGTTTATCTTGCCTTGACTTTATCTTCCCTGTCATCTGAGTGTAGGAGTAGGACTTGATTATTTAAAAAAAAAAAAAAAAAAAGGAAAAAATATGTACCGGGGGAAGGAGAAGACCTATAGCGGTTGGACTAGATTTCTGTTCCAAACGAAATACTCTCTATTCTGTTCTGTTCTTGAATACACAGCTTAGCTGCACACACTGGGGTACTGGACACTGCATAAATGTTCAGGTGTATCTGCGGCCATTCTTGGTATCTCTAACCGCTTTGTAGTTAAGTCTTAAGTTAGAAAATTGGCAACATTGGGACCTCAGAGGACTCGGGTCCATGCCACGCCTTGGTATTGAAGCGCTCATGTCTCCCTGACTGCCGGGGAATGGCATAGTGAGCTCAATTAGAGACAGCAAAGAAATCTCTCAAAGAAGCAAAGAGCTCATGAAGGAGAGACATTTTGGTGCTGGAGTGGGTGCAGGGAAGGGCAGCCAAGCTGGTGAGGGGTCTGGAGAACATGTCTTATGAGAAAAGGCTGAGTGAACTGGAACTGTTTAGTCTGGAGAAGAGAAGGCTGAGGGGGGAGTTATTGCCCTCTACAACTACCTGAAAGGAGGTTGTAGAGAGGTGGGTGTTGGTCTGTTCTTCCAAATAACTAGTAATAGGCTAAGAGGAAATGGCCTCAAGTTTCACCAGGGTAGGTTTAGATTAGATATTAGGAAAGAATTTTCTACTGAAAGAGTGGTTAAGCATTGGAACAGGCTGCTTGGGGCACTGGTGGAGTCAGCATCCCTGGAGCTGTTCAAAAACATGTAGATGTGGCACTTCAGGGCATGGCTTAGTGGTCATGGTCGTGTCGGGTTGACAGTTGGACTTGCGGATCTTAGAGGTCTTTTCCAACCTTAATGATTTGATGATTCTAAGGGAGCTGATGTGTGCACTTAATTGTTAAACACGTGATGTCGACACGCATCCTCGGTGTTCTGTCGCGTTTCTCCAGGAAGCGATGTGGCCGGTACGTTGTTGCTGCCACGTCCCTCTCGCTGTTCCCAACGGCAGCACAAAGCGGAGCTGGGTTCTGCACACGGGGGAGTTGGGGAAGGTTGCTGGTCATCCGCGAGTACAAGATTAAATGTTCTTTGCTCATTGAAACTTGCAGTGAGATGACTTTTCTTTCTTTTCTTTGTTTTTAACTGTGATTTATTGTTGTTTTGTTTTTTTTTTTTCCCCAATTCCATCCTAGTATCTTTTGTTTGAGGTAGCAGGAAAAGATGGCATTTAAAATATATAATTTTCACCAGTCTTTTCAAGAAAATGTGGTCAGTAGCGTATAAGAAAGACATTGTATATCGAAGTGGAACAAGAGAGCAGCTGATAGCATTGCATATCATTTTTAACTAAGCTGCAGTACGTATCCATTGGGAAAGTCCCCAGCTGGAGCTTAGGAACATGGCTGATCTTTTCCAGAGAAAGAGAAAATTCAGGCTGTGAGGTTTCTGTGTACCTCCTCTTCAGAATTTTTTTGACCAAACTTTGTGTTTTGCTTCCATTAATTTTCTTTGATCCTTAAAGGGAGTGAACTGATAGTAAATAATCTGTGTCTCCTTGCAACATGGTGTTCAGGGAGTTGGCAAGAAGTGTGAAAAGGGAGATTGAATTCCTACAAGATCTACCAATCCGTATTGAATTGGGGGGCATTTAAATGGAAAATAAGGATCAGATCAAAACGCAGCGTGTGTTTCTGAACTTCCCGTGGGAACTGAAGCTGGTTTATTCCCACGATCCCCCAACTCTCCAACTGTAACAGGCTGACAGCGAGTGGGCAAAGCTGATGCTCGGCTCATACAGCACTTGTGTTCTCCCCCCAAAATACCTCATCACACAGCTGCTCATCCTGCCTTCCTCCTCCATAGCAGCAGCTCAAGGCACCACGCTGTCCTCCAAACTTTTCCGTCTCCCACTTTTCAGACGCTAAAAGCATGATAGTTTTGTTTCAAAGATGCCCTGCTTGGCTTTGTGGAAGTTAACGATGCCATTTTTTGCATCCCAACAGCAAAAAATTAAACCTAGCAGGAATAAACCTAGGAGAAACGAGCGCTGCGGTAACTAGGCAGGTTTCTGACCATGCTAATCCTGCCTGAGCAAAGCATAAAAGCACACGCGTAAAAGTGAGTGGGATTATTAAACACGCGCTGAAATGTTTCTCCGTGTCACTACTCAGAAACTCGCTGGGTGAAGGATGAAGCTGGACACCAGGCTTTGAGGAGAGCTCGCTGCCAAAATTTTTCTCTTCTTGCATCACCCGGCATCAGGAGCTTCAGCTCTGCCGCAGGGTTGAGACTAAGAGCTTTTTTATTTTGCCTTTTTTTTTAACTGACCGGTTCTTAATTTATTCCTATTAAAAAGCCTTTCAATTTTAGTATAATATATATTGTATATAATGTGCCTTCCTCTGCCTACCTGAGCACAGGCTAGCTGGTGGGCAGAAGAAATTAATTACCTGTGTGACTTTGTCCCAGATAGAAACCTGGCTCTGGAAAGCAGATGCCGGGCATATTAATTCGCCATATCACATTCAGCCTTGAGTTTGAGTTCTCTGTGAAAGGTTTTATAATTCATAGAACCTGAAATAATTTACACCTAATTAGATTTTGTCAACTGAATAATTCTGTCTCACGCTGCTTCTGCAGAATAATTTAAGCAACTTCATTCTATCCTCAAAATAGTTGTAAATGTCACGTTAATTTTGTTGACATGAGCAACTTACAGGAGAGCCACTTGGCAGAATTGTTTGTCAGCTGAATGTGCTGTAGGCTTTTCACACCAGCGCAACTCTGTGCTGGACACCTTCTCTGCTGATATTTGACATAGGCTGTTAGACCGATGCTGCTTTTTATGATAAGGCGCAAAGCCTGTTACTTCAGAGAGGTCTGGTGACGGTTTATATGCCTGGGATAATCCAGGCACTGCAGGTCTTTTTGGCTGTTGAAGAGTTGCTGTGACTGGCATAGCCTTCAGTTGCCTTTCTCAGCAGCCTGCATGATCAGGTCCTGTTCTGCAGCCTGGCCACCCTAGGGGAAGCCTTTAATGTGAGCCCAAGATGAGCCACGGGCTTTACCTGTAGGTCTGCAGCAAAGGACATGGGCTGTCCCGCCCCGTGCTCTGCCTGGCACGGCAGGAACAATGAGAACCCGTTGGCACACTTCACTGTCGCTGCTATTTCAGACAAAAAGTTTTGTGGATGCTCCTGAAAGCTGATGTTTGTGCAGTGTTTCAGTCAGGGTCAGCATGCTGGTCTTAACACTAATAAGAAATAACAGAAAGTCAGCATGGACGTGAAGTGCCCTGTGGTGCCACCCACAGGTGGTTTCCTGAAGGCGTTGATCTCAACATCTCCCAGACCTGGCCCAGTTCCCATCCGAAGGAGCTTGGTGTGAAGCACTGTCCAGCTGGAGTGTGCACGAGGGGTGAAGGGGGTTATTCGGTGGGAGAAGGTAGTTGGATTTGCTGACATCAGCTACTAATTTTATCCTTTTCCTATTAAAAAAATAAAAAAAATACAAAATTATCTGAGCTTGTTACACAGAAGGTAAGAATTATCTGCAGTTGTATTCATTATACAGTTACTTCTTTTATTAAAATACTTGAAAGCTTGGTGCGTGGTATTGAAGGCCACAGGTTAAGTCCTACGCTGGATTGTTATCTGCTAAATAAATATGGTCTATTTGCCATATTCAAATGAGGGTAGCTAAAGAACATGAAAGTAGAAGACTTTAAGATCTAAGAAAATGTTGTAATAGCTTTTGGAAAGGAATTAAATGTTTCAAATAATTAAATGGAGATAAAGCATATCTTCTATGATTTTTGTAAAGTGCCATTCAAACTCCTTTTAATATCTGTTTTTCTAATGCAATAGCTAGCAATAATTTAGCTGTAGATATATATTATAGGATGCGGGCCAGGAAGTTTCACCTGCTACCTTGTAAGTGCTACTTGAAAGTGCTGCTACCTTGACCCACACTGTTCATGTTGGAGTTGGAACTAGATGATCTTTAAGGTCCCTTCCTACCAAAACCATTCTCTGTTGGTTTTTTCACTTGGTCTCTGGATAGACCAGGCTATTGTACAGATGTTCATAGTTTGCAGAGTAATGTGCCGTCTATCAGAGCAGAAGCATTTAGTTATTTTTGAAAAAGAATGGAAGTGTTGTAATGAAGGATAGAAGGGTATATCAGCTGCAAGGACTAGAGAGCATTCATCTGGAAAGTATCGACGTATGCTTGGGGGGGCCGAATCCAGATCTCATATTCCTGAATGGCAAAATACCTGTTGTCATCTTCTGAGCCTTGGTTGTGGCTCTAGGTTTTGAATATGAAGTATTAGCTGTTCTAATTGTAGTCCTTTAGTGAAACCCATCCTTAGCCTGGATTCCCAGCTGAGTCAGTAACACCACGTGCCATCGCTGGGACAATGTTCCATCCGTCCCCTTTCCCTCCCAGCTTCCCTCATGTGGTGGGGTGGGCAGTGTGAAATAACAGCCGTTCTTGTCTCTTTGGTTGCACTTAACCACGGAGTGTGTTTGAAGAGCTGGTGGATCTGAGGGAGAACCACAAAGCAGGGCAGTGTGGCTGGCCGTCCATGTATGAAGCGGTCCCTTTTTCCATACAATAAATTTTTCATCTGCACACTGACCCCCACTCTTTGAGAAGACAAATGTGCTTCTGAGTGCGTTAGAAAACGCAGACTTTGTGACCATACCCAAGGAGGAGAAGAAATCTTTAGACAACCTTCCCCTTATTGTTGAGGCTTGTCTGCAGCTCTTCTGAATGCTGTAATTTAACTGAGCATGCTGAGCTTTAATCAGCTTTAATGATGAGGATTCATACTGGGTAACATTGTGGTGGTTTTATTGGTTTTCCACTTGAATTCATCAAATTTCTTTTCTTTGAATGGGTGGCAGACAGACTGTCACGTTAACTCTAACTTTTAGCAACTGTATTTCCAAGCAGCTTCTGTTGTAATATCATTTTGATCTATTTTACACTATTCTTGGCAACTCAGGAAACAGGAGGAGATAGTTCCTTTGAGTTACTTTGGGTTAGCGGGGTGCCCACAAGCACACACGTACCTGTTTGAGATGCCGCACTGACTATAACGGACAATCTGGGGATGAGCCTGTTTGTGCCATCAGCTTGAGGTTCCTCATGTACCTGACTTGGCACCTGAAGCATTTGAAGCGGGGTGTTCAGGGTTGTGCTTTCTTGAAGTGCTGCTATGAACTCTTTGTGGTTTTGGTGTTGACTTTCATCCTCCCTCTCGTAGTTAAGTGAATGAGAGATGGTATATTTGGTATCTGATAGTTATCTCACGTTAAATCCTGATATACTACAATGCATTTTTTTAATGGATCCCAGGTTGGGTATCGCAAGGCACCATTTTGGTTCTTTGCTGTGTGGGCACTTTGGGCCAGAGTCATGGGGAGACATAACCGTAAAATTCATTTTGACATGGATATGTTGCACAATAATTATACTGTGGCCTCTGATTGCTTTAGCAAGAAAACCACAAAACAGAAGGCAGCGTGTTCGGAGATAAGCTAGACTATTGGAGAGTAGCAGGATGAGGTAGAGAATGTGCAAGGTTTGATCCAAACCTGGCTTGAGCCAAGTTTTATTTGCCTTCGTTCTAAGTGAGCAGACAAAGTATACGTGTTTCAAAGTGTACGTAAATAAAACTTTTCCAACACACTTAAAGATAGGCACTATCCAGGCAAAAGTTCTGTGTGCTTTACCGTAATAGTTCTAGGTTCCCTCTAATTAACTTGCAACACTTCTATTGTGCTGCCTTTATATGCTGCTGAAAATGACTGTAAGCAGTGCGTTAGCTGGAAAGCCGACAAGGCATCAGGACAGCTGCTGATGCAGACGTTGAACTTTTCTGTCTCCATGGAAGAACAGCAAAATTCCATTTCTCTGGGGAGATATTTATTTAAGACAGGAAAACAAACTCTTTTTACCAGGAAAAAAAAACCCCTTTGATCATTCAGTCTGATGTTTTACATTCATCGCCTCTAGAGATTTATGTCCATTAACTTGCATTTGAAATAAAGCCTCTCTGATAGAAAGGCTCCATTATTGATTTAAAACCTTCCAGGTAGTGGAAGACTTACTGTGCCCAGATACAAGCTGTTCTAAGGTTTGATTTTTTTTCCTTCACCTTCTAAAAATTACTTTTTATTTTCCTTTTGTGTTTCCTTTGTCTCTCATCTCCAGCCACAAGTCTCTTAGAGATGCCTGGGACCTGACTACCAATATCTTGTGTAATTCACATTTTGAGAGTTTAATCCCACTGGCAGCAGTCCTGACCTGTGCTGAGAGAGATGCAGATACGATGCTTCGGTGCCATCCCATGAATTATCGTGGCATAGATACAGACAGACCCTGTTCAGAGCCATCAGGTCCTGCATCATTTCCAGAAGAGCTGAGGAAGGTTTAACGTCAGGGCATTTACATTTTGGTATTGGTAGGTCAGCTCAGGACCCCTAAAGTAGCCACCGCATGACCCACGCTTTGGTGTGCTGAACCAGTGGAATTACATTAACACTGGTGTGAAAAATAATAATAATTAAAAAAATCAGAGAGGAAGATGCAAACTGTGACACCGGGGGTTTTTTATAAGAGAAGTTGGTCCTGACAGATGCAGAGGAACCTATGTTGTAACTCGGGTTTCTCACATTGAGCACGTTTTTGCTATAAAGCTTATTATCACAAGGGTTTTCAAATGACTCCTTCCTAGTTCTTGTCTGGGTACCAAAGGAGTCCATGTTCTGGTTTTGAGTGGATAAAAACCTCCTCCTGGAAGCATTTGTTTATCATATTACAGCTTCGCATGAGCTGAGCTCAAGCCTGACCCGATGTTAAGTGTCTGTGGTAGATTTCATTACATCCATATACTGGAAGTCCTGCCAATATACTGGCAGCAAAATCCTAGTGGAAAATAAATGGCAATAAAAAAGAGAAATGATAGCCTCTGTGAGTGGTGAGGAGCAAAGCTTTATTGAGACCGGACAACCCTGGAGATGTCACTTGGCATACAGACACAAGCCTAAGAGAGTGCAAGTGAAAGCTGATTTTGGAATCACGACTCTGTGGCACAGACAGGGGAATAATTTAATTAATTGCACCGAAATTTCTTTGATGAATAGTTATGTGGTGATAAGCATGAGGTCGAACAGTAGAATGAGTTTCAGCTTTTTAATGGGCCAGCACAGCTGCAGTTTTGGAAGTGTTCCCATTTTATTATTTTTTTTTTTTTCTCCTCTCAGTTTTCCAGTGCTCTCTCTCCTGCCTGCTCCGTGTGCGCGGCCGGGGCTCCGCATGCACAAACGTGCTCGTGCATCCAGCCAGGCTCGGCTCCTCACCCCCTGCCCCGCGCCTGCCCGGGGACGAGAGCTGGCCAAAGCCACTTGGCGAAGGTAGCCACTTTGAAATCAATGCCAGATCGAAAGGAAATTGTAGGATGGTTTCTTTATGAATCCCGCATTTTTTTCCGATGATGCTTTTAACAGGGCCTCTGCTGCAACAGTTGTATGAAGATTTTAATAAAACTTTTCTGGTCTCCAGAGGAAGAGGCATGTCTTTGTTGTTGGAGAGCTGGAGGGAAGGGAACAATGCAACACAGCTGGAATTTGAGCATTAATCCTGCAATTTCTGGGCCATATTTTCAGACAGATCAATTACTCCTGGCTGTAACCAATCTCCAGCCATTTCCTCGCTATGCAGGGCTGCGTTTACAGTCACTTGGATGCTACAGCTTGACAGAACCTCCCAACTTTATAGAACGTTGGCTGTAAATATCACCCGTCAGACCTGCGGCCACCGTCAGCTAGGGTTTACCAGGAGTCATTAACGGCAAAACGAGGGGTGAGAGTTGTGGGTGGTGCTGGCTGGCTGGTGGAGGTTCTATTTAGTACCACTGTGTCCATCAGCCTCTGTATGAGAGCTGCAGCCTGCTTTTTGTGAGTTCTGGGTGGGTTGTGCCGGTTTCTTCAGGGGTTGCCTCTGTCAAGGGCTTGGAGAGAGAAGCCGCCATGCTCTGCGGCAGGAGAGGGGCAGTTGGGACAGGCCATGGGGAAAGAATCCTTTCTGAAGAGAATTATCTGAAAGAATACATCCCTGAAGATAGGCTCAGCAAACAAGGAGACCCCTCTGCTGTTGTCCCAGGCTTGAGGCCAGTGAATAATCTGCCAGAACGGATGTGAACTCTTCGAACAGAATGAAAGAAAACATGTAAATAGCTGATAAAACCTGTCAACAATGAAACATTTTTTCAAATGTAGCAGAGCTGCACAGATACCCTTTTTTTTTTTTGCATTACATTCTTATTGCCCTTTCTTTTTAAAATGAGTTAGAGTAATAGCACGTTACTTTCCAATAACAGCTTCCCACTGAGGTTCGCTTTGTGCCTTGCAAACGTTCATTTATTGAGCTGGGGAAGCTGAGATCCAGATCCCAGGCCAGTCGCAGCCTTCACATGGGCCTTCCTCCTGGTAAATAACTTGGTCTCTCATTGCAAAATTAATAAATATACAATGGCTTCCTTTGGATTCAAGTAGTTTGTAGCATGGCCTCCCTAAGAACTTTCCTCCTAGTCTCTCACTTCTTTGAGTGCTTCGTGAATATATAATACACTGCAAGATGCACAGTTATCTTTCATAGCAGACATTTGCCCCACTCTCCCTTTCCAGCCTAGTTTATGTGACTGAAGTTTAGTATCTAATTTATTAAGGAGGGTCACTGGTAGTATTGCAGGAAAGTCTTAGAACTTTGGCCTTTTCCAGCAACTGAGAGTAATGCTGGGGGAGCCGCGTGGTTAGTTGGGTGAGTTGGTCAGGTTTCTTTTGCTCTTTCTTGGAACTTTGCCCATCTTATTATGAGTTCTTTGGAGAAATGAAATGCAGTAGCTTGAAGAAATCATGGACGCTTTCCAGCAGTAAAAGAGCTCTGGAGTCAGTATATAAGCTTTCTCCCCTGGTTGCAGTTAGGAAGCCAGTTGACAGTATAATAGGCTTTTGGAGGGGGCGCGATGGTTTGTATGTTCTGTTTGATGTTGCAAATACTGAGCCCTCGGGGAGATCAGGAAAAAGGATGTTCTGTTCTTTAGGAAAGGAAAAGATTAACCTGAAATGTGCACTGAAACTTAGGAGTTCTGCAAGACTTAGGTGCACCAGAGACAAGATTGCTTACTTTAATGGAAATATCTTCTGTCTTGTAACAAAGGTGGGCAAGTGGTTTTGCAAGGGTTCGGTTAGAAAAATAATGTGTGTGTGTGTGTTTACGTAGAAGTAAAAGCCTCGGCCAGGGCTCAAGGTTGGTGAATCTTGAAAGCCGTTGCCTCAGGATGCGTTTCTGACGGTTCGGTTGCTGCTCAGAGACTCGTAACTGTTGTCAAAGAAAGTCTGGAGATCGCGTGTGGTCATTGTTTTCCAGAGGTTTATGGAAAGAGCGCTTCTGCTGCATTCCTTCTGCCTCACTTCTGCTTCCCTTTGTATCCATGAGGAGATTTCAAAGACAGGGCAGAACATCTACTGTCACTTTTGATAGAGCTGTATGGGGAGAAAATATAACCGCTTCCGTTGAGTTGGGAACTTTTTATTCATTCTTAGTAAATATTGCTGAAGACAATATACGTGGCTCTTTGTCAGCAGAAATTGTTTTTTCATATCTTTATCTTTACCTGCAAATTCAAATATACTGACAGAGTCAGGCTTTTCCATGTAAGCTTACACCAATCTGACAACGTTTCATCTTGGCTATATATACACCCGCTTGCTTTCATGATTTTGTGGCCATTGGACATGACGGCGTGTGACAGGTTTCTGATAGTCCAACCTGGGTGAGTGTGGTTCAGAGGCACTGTGAAAGATATTTGTCTTCCTGAAGTCACTCTTAATCTTATGCATTGTTCACAGAACTTATTTTCCTCTTTTCCCCTCTGTTTACCCTTTACAACCCTTAGGATTTCTTTTCTTTGGGAGCAGATGACAGGAATTTGGGTCTGGGGGCTTTTTATAAGGATATTTGCTATTCAGTTTCTTTGGATATTGTTTCTTTATCGTCTTTGTATGACTCTGCTTGCTTCCTTAAGACTCTTATTAGGGAGTGATAAAGCAATGGGTAATGCTTGGTGCAGGGAGACGCAGCTTTAGTGAGTGTAGATGGATGGCACATTGGATTTGCCGTGGTAGGGAGAAAAGGGGCATTGTTTTAATCCATTTTATGCATGCACAGTTAAATCAAATTTCTGCTTCTTAAATAAGCTAGATGGCATTAGTTAAGCTTTCACTCATCTAAAAGGACTTCAGAGAATTGGAAAAATGTGATCCCTGGGTTGTTTGTTGTTTTCATCCCGTCTCAAAGATTTCTGAACTTGTAGGAGCAGAACCTGAATTTAGTGTACAGCACTGCCTGTAATTGTGGATCTGCTTGTCTGTGTGTGTATTTATGAGGAAACACATGTTTATTGTCATTTGGTAAGGGGTTTATGGCTTGTTTTCCTGTATTTCATTTCCACTGTACTTACAGTTATTGCCAGATTCAATTGAACAAGTTCTTATTTAATGTACAATGATACCTGAACAGCAAGTTCATCCACTATAACATTTTTAGTGGACTATGGTAACCATAACACCAAAGAATGAAGGTACATGAGCACAGCTGTAATTACACAATGGATCTTAATCTGGGGTGATATTGTGAGATCGGAATCTGTGGCACTTTTGAACTGAAAAATCAATAAATAAAACTTGAAGCACTTTCAGCACTTCAGATAATGGGCATATGCCAGGATTTAGCACCAGCTCTTGCATCTCTCTCAAAAATAGCACCCTGAGCTTTTAAACTTGCCTATCCTGCTGGAATTTCTCATTTAGCAGGAAAACTCTGCTGAGCAAAGGCTGATATTCTCATCTAGTAATGTTTTCCTCCTTCAGGGTAAATGGAGTTTCCAGTTCTACAGACTTGTATTCTACAGATAGGTAATGGGGAATTTTTTTAGTAAAGTTCCATGTTCTCCTGTTTAGTTGTAGGAGTTTTAGGTTTTTGTAACACTGTGCGTTTACAGAAGAAAGTGATTATCTTCACCTCTGCTATATTATTATCCCAGTGCTCTTTTGTTGCAGCCTAAACTTCAGAGCAAGTGTGGGCTTTAATCCAGGCACAACATTCAGATCTCTGGAGGACACAATCTGCAGCAGCTTTATTCCTTCACTTCTCCTTTCCCCTCCACCCCGGATATATTACATCAGTAAACATGAGCCCAGTGATTTTCCCTACAGTTTTGCCACATTATTTCCATAGCAGAAATCAAGGAAAAGATGGTGAGATCATCTCACTGAAAGACAAGTTTCTCTTTTATGACCAAACTTCCACAAAACTATTACGGCCATTCAAGTTTGATGCTTCCTCCCTCTCTGGAGTGATTTCTCATTTTTATGTAGAGGGACCAACGTACTCGATTGGATGCCCAGGGTTAGGCATTGTGAGTACTTTGAAGCTGTAACTAGATGCAGCATTGTAACTTCAGTGGAGTAAGTGCTTAGTTGTCGCTGGACCCAGTGTGCCATGATTTATACTTGCCATGAGTACCACCACTGATGTCAACGTCACTACCCACAGCACCAAATAGTAAGGAGAGCTTCATGTTCAGGGTTCTTCCATGTACTATCATCAGTGGTGCTCCAGAGGGTAGACGGTGAGGGAGAATTTGCTTAAAGGGAAGGGATTGTGTTTTTCCCGTAAGTGCTGACTCCTCCCAAGCCCAAATTCCAGAGCCAGGCTTGCAAGTGTTGCCTAAAGTGCTTCCTATCTGGAGAACTTTTTCAAAAACTGTTAGAAATCAGAGTAGAGAGATCCAGGCACTTCAAAGTATTCATTAATGAAACTTTGGCTAAAGCAGCGTCTTAAAATAGAAAGCAGAATCAGCGTGCTATCTCAAAAAAGAGTGTTTTTTTCCCTTAAATCCCTTAGAATTTATTAGGTGGGTGTGAGCAAAAACGTTTGCTCCAATAAAAAACTAGCTTTGTAATGATTAGCAGGGGCCCTGTATAATTTAAGATATTCTTTACAGTTTATAAATACGGGCTCATAAAAAGCGTAGATATAAGGAAGCTGTGACTTTAAGTCATTAGAAGCCCAATGGTTTGATAAAATAACAGGAAACAGACAATTTATTATGAGCAATCTCAGTAGCTCTGGATTATCTATAAAACTTTTATGGCCCTCCCCAAGTGGCAAGAGGCCATAAAACTTGCCTGAATGAGGGACTTGTTAATTTACTTGTTAAAGCAAATTAAAAATTTATAAGCGCTTTTAGGTAAATGAGATCTTCTCTCATTGCTGCCCTTGCGGGCTCCGGAGTCCTAGGAGGAAAGAAGTGGTTGCGCTCAAACATCACAGCAGAACAATAAAAGCTATTAAATTGGTTCAGTTTATTACTACAGAGCCAGGCAGCTGTTGCCATGGTTTGCTGTGGGATGCCAGAGGTTGACAGCATGGCATTTCTGTGGCCTTAGAAGGAATGTAATGACTGTGCCTTTCACCCACCCCAACGGCTTCTTCAGTGCCTCGCTCTTTCCTCTGGTTTTCATGTCTTGAAGTCAGTCTTTAGCCTGTCGCCAAAACATCATCTCCATTTATCATTCCTCATCTTAGCTGTTGTAAAATAGCTTTATGAACCCCAGAAAAACATGCACGGTTCCAGCTTGCCTAACCAGGGCACTTAACAGCAAAAGTTTTAATCCAATGCTCCTGCTGTAACTAAGCACAGTAGAGAGGAAGACGGGCCTGGCAAGGAAAACAAGGCTGTTGGGCATCTTTGAGCAATCTTTGAAAGCTGTTAAAATGGATTCGAGAAGTGTTTCTCCAGATCACTTCAACGACAGCTTCTTACAGCAAATGAGTTCCAGCTGGGGAAGCATCACGAGGAGTTATACTTGGTCCTTGCAGTTCCAATTCAGAAAAACCCTATTAAGAAAGACAGTTTCTATTGAAAGGTCTTAATATTTAGCAGAAGGCCTGCTTCAGGTAAGGTTTTGAATGAGGAGAGATCTAAATCAAGCTGCTGTGAACTTAACAAAGCCTCTCCTGAACAGTTCTTCTATAAGCAGCTTGTCTCTACTTGTAGTTATTTGTCTTTTGTTCAGGAAATATCTTTTACAGATCTAATATTATTTATACAATGAGTTAACAGCACTTCCATAAGGGAAAGAGTGGCATAAATTCAAAAGGTTTATGTTGTGAATGCTTCAGGTGATCACTTCAGATACTTTCAGGTGTCTTAAGACTGGCACCCAGAAGTAAGCCTGCCTTGAATAGTCAGTTGTCTAAACACAGACCACAGCTTTTAATGCCCGTTTCATCCCTATGTATTTAATTTAATGCACATTTCATCCTGGTATGACTATATAATCCCTAATGGATATTGCAGGTGCTTTCAGAAATCGGTGAGAGAAATGTGTGGAGTACATGGAGAAATCTAAAAGTACGGCCTTCAAGATAGGCTGGAAAGAATAGGGGCAATTTAGTTTCAAAATGAGAAAATACTGCCAAAAGTCTTCAAACACAAGAAGATTGCTGCAGAGAGAAGGGGGAAAATCTGTTCTGCAGATCCATGATAGGTGGGACAAGGTGATGCTGCTGGTAGAGGATGCAGTTAGAGATGAAGATAGCTTTTTAAAGGTAAAGATAGTGAGACACTGCACTGACTCACCTGCAGTGGATGTAGACGTCACTGGGTGTCTTTAGCACCAGTTTGGGCTGGATCTGCATGGCGTGTAGGATGCAGGTACAGTTGGTCCTCCCTGGGCTTAGAGGAATGGGCTATGGGACCTCTGGAGTCTGCATCTTCCTGTGGTTTTCTGTAATTTTATAACGCTGACGCTCCTCGGCGCTCACAGACTGCAGTAGGTAAGATGAGCGCTCAACTACTTCAGGCAGTGCTGCCCCAAAGTCTTTATTTCCCATGTGGTTCCCCAGTGAGAGACAGATGTTTAGCAGGACGCTTTTCCTTCATGCTGCTAGACCAAACAAAAGCTTACAAGCTCCAGGAATTCAAGTATAGCGATAGTAATATTCTGGCGCTTCCATCACTCAATAGTTGTATGATAAATATTTCATGGAAAAACTGAATCATAAAAGTATTATTTTTGTAGTGTGCCAAGAGTAGATCCAGGCACTTGGAGCATAGAAAGTATGAAAGTCACATTTTAATATTGTGCTATCCTCACTAAGTACGGTGTTAGTCTGAAACCATCTGACGTATAAAAATAAGGCAGTGCCTCCGAGGTATATTAATGGTGGTTAGATGGCTAATGGTTACATGGCAAACTCCCAGTACATTCATTTTAGTGCGCACATTTCTCTGAACCAGATACAACTGGCTGGAAAGGTCTCTTGAAATCCCATATGGCATCCCCAGGGACACCGCCTCAGCCATATTTCACTGAACCAGAAGTGGATATAAAATGTGCCAAAAGCTCACTGTCTTTCAGTGGGGTTACGCTCCTGCCTCTGCCAGGCACATCTGAAACTCCCGGCCCTTATCCTTGAAATTCATAGCGATGACAGCGCTTGAAGTCAAATGATTCATCTTTCATGTCCTTTCATACCTAACTACTGTTCTGGTTCCAGGTTTTGGAAACCTGAATTCCAACTGGGTTTGTGGGTGTTCTCAGCCATTCTGGATCTGGCCCTTAACCTGTAATAACCTATTCCAAGAAAGAAAAAAATAGAGTACGGAGGCAAGGAAACTGCTTTGTTCAGGCTGGGCCTTTGAGATGGAGACAAGCACAGAGAGTAGGGCACAACAAGGGTGTGATGCGTTTTTATCGTAGGTGGTCTGTTATAGAAGTATCTGTGGAAGTACACAGCTATTGCTGGAAGTGAGTTGAGCCCAGCATGTTATTTCTGGCATAAATTAGAGGGAGAGAGACGTCTTGGAACAGCCAGTGCTCCTTTGGTAGGGCAACAGTTGTCAGGTAGAAGACCCAGGTTCATGCCCCTGTTTCTCCTGACTTAAGCAGGAACTAGAAAGTGGGTCTCTTTTATTCAACTTAGTTGCAATACAGGCATTTCTTGGTGCACCGTGAAATCCCCACTGAATGCCCCAAAAGGAATCCAAGAGGCAGGGCCCTGCAGCTGACTCCTTCCCTAAACCTATGCTTTCTCAAGGCTTTTTTCAATGTTTATGAGTTTAGCCTTGCAATTCCATGTTTACATAAATTACATGATTAAAAGCAAAACAGGAACCTGGACGGAGCGTGGTTCCCGTTAAAATCATTCCAAGGTACTTGCTAACTTAACCCTTTTGAAAACCAGAGGTGCTTACTGAGCTGCGTTTCGTGAACAGCAGGCCCGCTACCCAAACCCATTGGAGAGGGAATGACTTGCCTCGGCTTAATTTCAATCATAACCTACCAAATTGGTCAAGACCTGCAGAAAATTCATCAGTAGTTCTAAGGTGCGTATCTGATTAGGGAACACATGAATTGGCTTCATGTCTGTGGTGTAAAGATTTCTTTTTTTTTTTTTTTTGGTAGCAACTGTTTTTTACATGGGTAGAGCTTTGATGAGTGCTACCCTATGTTCTTATCACAAATGAGCAAAGGAAATATAAATTAGAAGCTCATAAATACAGGATTCTCGTTGCCTTTGAAGAACTTTATTTCGGTGCGGTCTGCATGAGAACGCTCTCCTTGGTTTCAAACAAGGAATTTGATTTGGGCTAGACTGTAAGTAATGCGTAAGCTATACCATGTTAAGTAGGTGTCCTTTATCTAAAGTAGATAAAAAGGGACAGGAGATCTGCGAGGGGTTAATTCATATGTTCAAAATGAAAATGGAATTAGAAAATGAATTCCCTTCTAACATCTCTACTCAGCGTGCAGATCAAAGCCATCATAGGAGTAAATTTATGTCTGATAGTGTGGACGGTTTCAATGCACACTGGCGAAACATCATGCTGATTGCTGATTGAAAACAGTTGTTAATTCTCTACTTCACTAAATTCAGAGTGGAAAAACTTTCCTTAATAAAGAACAGATTGAAGAGAACCAAGACCTTACTGTGTGGAAATTAATGGCAGATGCATATACTGGTAGTTAAAATGTTTCATTAGATGTTAATGTCTTGCTGTGTTTTTAATTGTTCAGAAATTAGCCTCTAGAATATTAAAACCATCTGTTTGTTATCATGATGAAACAGAATACTTAAATAGTTATTAATTTTGTGGGCTTTTTTTTTTCCTTGTCTGCAAAACTTTGATCTGTTGAGATTTCAGTGGATGCTGGATGCA
Source organism: Coracias cyanogaster (assembly GCA_033124195.1). Taxonomy (NCBI): domain Eukaryota; kingdom Metazoa; phylum Chordata; class Aves; order Coraciiformes; family Coraciidae; genus Coracias; species Coracias cyanogaster. The sequence continues at coordinate 223,652 of JAVSBS010011950.1, read as the reverse complement.
GAAGAGAAAAACAATTTTAATACACCTTGGTGCCCCAAATATCAGCATTTGCTGCCTGCCACCCATATTTTGCATGCCTGCTTTATTTCACAAATTATTATTCACCAAGGAGAAGTTGACGTTTTTTAGTGCATAGAAGCAGTGTGCTGATGCTTGCTGAGCCTGTATAATGGTTGATTTAAACTGTAATACGGTACATTTTCACATGCTGATACTTAATTTTTAAATCTTGTGGGTCATTTTAAAGCCCCAATATTTCAAAGCATAGACGGGGTTCCATGTAGATCCATCAGCACAGGGCTTTGTCTTCCTTCATTTCCAGTTATTTACAACAATTTTTAAAATTTTTTTTTTAAGAGTGAGTTTTGGAAGAGCTGAGGGTTTTTTGGACAGTTTTCTGGGTTTTCATTTTGTTACATTTTGGGTGTTTTATCATATAGATGAAAAACAACGAGGTTCCTCCAGGTCCTGATTCAGGTGAATATTCCTCTTTATGCAAACATACATGGAATAGATTTCCAGTGTAAAAGTGAAGATACGCTTATTTTTTTCCTCGGCTGAGATGAATTTAACTAAGTGCTTAAGTGCTGTCTTGTGGGGAGTCCGTAACACGTATGTATACACAGCTCTCCATTGTGAAGAGCGCCATTTATAACACATTTTGTAATGTTTGTTGTACGTGACTTAAGTGTCGAAATTTATTCAGTAAGTCTAAACATTACTTAGAGAGCCATTAACATATCTTTCCAAGTGATTTTTGACCTTTTCCTGAATAAGCACTTTACAAATTATGAAATACCAGAATGAGGATTTATTCAAGTAACCGTAATTTGATAGTAGTCCTGTGTTATAGGTTTTTTGCACTTATTTTAAAACAATAATAAAAGTCTGCTTACCTAGTATATGACTATGTGTTTGAGATGGGTAAGTTTAGCACAATTTTAAACCATGTGAAGGAGAAGTTAAATTGGTTTTTTTTTTTATCAGTATAAGGTGTAGAAGTTATTTCTCAAGTACTTCTAGTGGGCAGCCGGTTCCCTGAATGGATTCTGTATCCCTTGAAATCAGTGGAACTCTTCCCCTTGATTCCAGTGGCCCCTGGACCTTGCCCCGATCCCTCGCCTCTCAAAAAGAAAAATTGATGTTTGCAAATAGGAAGACTTATTATTTCAATTGCTAAAAGTAGTCCAAAGTGAAGCACAGTGCCGCCATATATTTTACATTATTTCTCATGATGAGAGAGGAACCGAGGTAAGATGAAAGAAAAAAAACAACTCCAAAAATAGAGTAGAGCAGAGCCAAAAAAGCAACAACAAGCTGGTATTGTTAGGACTTTGAAGGCATTCTGAATTTTTCAAACCAGCTGCGGCTCTTATTGTGTTAGTCAAGGGCAAAAATTCTACAAGATTGAAGACATGAAGTCAAACTGTGGTTTAAGGATGTAATTCCTCAGCTTTTTTTTTCCTGGCAGTGCCTGAGTCCTTGCCACCCTTTCCCCACCATCTCTTCCATCAACTGAAGAGCTCATCTGGGTTAGAAGCAATCCAGGAAATGAAAAAGAAAAGAAAAATAAATAACCTGGTCGTTTCTAACCTGGCTCAGTGCCTCGCAAAGCCCCGACATCAGCTGCAGCCGTACAACCCAGGGAGTCTCAGGGGGCTGGGGAAAGGCCACTCAGAGCCAGCGGGTGACGGCAGGGTTGGGCTACCTGAGCAGGAGAGATGCTGTGAAACTACAGCCTCAGGTACAGGAAAATTGTGACTTGTTAGTGCCAAACAGGCCGGTGTCACAGAGCAGCACCCGGGACTGCCGGCAACCTGTCTGCAGCCCAAAATGCTGAAATATCTTATTTTGTTCAAAGAGCTTCTCTCCAAAAAGGGTGGAGCGGGTAACATAAAGGTTCCTCAGAGTGGCAACTTGCCATCTATCAGAAGCTAATCCAGATTTAAACAACTTAAACAACAGTTCCTCCCTTTGCTTTTCTCCTGAGTTATTTGTGATGACTAGCTTCTCTTCATCTCTAAACTCATCTCCACATCAATGACAGCTGCTAATGAATTCAGATGGTTCAGTCCTTTTTCCCTTCTGTGCTTCTTCAAATAGATTTTCTTTGCCAAATACTTCAGCTCCCCTTTCCTGCTAACAAATGGGTACTGAGGTATATTATTATGACTTTTGCTTCTATCATTCAAACAAGGGGAAAATACAATATGTATAGATGTGAGTTATATGTCAAAATGCTTTTACTCCCCCTCTTCCCCCCCCTTTCCTTCACATTATTAAATTATAGAGAAATACTATCATAATAGCCTCTTGGCCAAGTCATAGAGAGCAGAGTTATGGTTCCCTTGATAAATTGCAAAACATTATTAAGTTTTGCTCTCTGGACTAAGAGTATTGGCATAAAAGGACATCAACCACAGTCATATTGGTCTTGATTGCTGCTTAATTGCTGCTTGTTTGTGTTAGAGATCATGTGGTTTGATTGATCTTGCCCTGCTTTTGTCATTATAGTTACAACTTCCTAGTTTTCTCCTTGTACAGAGACCACAGGATGACTTTTATATCTTGAATAATTTATATGGCTGGCCAGTTAAACGGCTTAAAATAGTATTATATTTTTAAGCCCATAGCTCAACCTTCAAATCATTATTTATGCAACCAAGTTATTAAATATTTATTCTGGGCTTATATCGAACTATGAAATAACAGGGCTCTTTTATGTAAACAGTGGCAAGCATCTTGAGGTCCATCCACGAATACTGATATTTCCTCCTTCAAGACATTTATTTACTTCTGTAATGTTAACTGGGCGTCAGGTTAGTGGTCTACATTGAGGAAAAAACAGGGTAATCGTAGCTGAGACTTAAGCAAGGGAGTAGTGTCACTCTGGTCTTTTTCAGGCTTGGTTCATTGAGCTGCTTCTCATCTTTAGATGCTCCCCAAAGGTTGTATCCCATCTTCTATCTCCTTTGTGCAGGAGGAGCAACCATCCTGTGGGCTTGAAATGAATGGAATTCTACAGAAACTACCTTGGTTTTGTGTTTCCCCTCATGAAAGCTCTTCAGCCGAATTTGCAGAGAGCTGTAGAGCTGCAGTGCTCTTAAGATTTTTCCACCTGGCCTATTTGCTTTTTGTTCCATCATGTGATTCATTTTATCTTCTTACTTAAGTATTCTTCCAGTAAGTTATACATTTCAAAGTCAACCAGAGGCCAAGCAGAGTCCTTAAGGAGTTGGATGTCAGACACTCTGCACTAAATGGGATAGTATTTCTGTTCTCCTCTCCCCTTTCTGGAGATCCAGAGTAAAGGTCATGTTTGCCTCCACTTTCCTACCTCACCTGACCTTCCTGCACAACAGAAACAAGAACTCCTCACAGGTCCAGGGCTGAGGCTGGGACAGAGTCCCTGAGAGCACAGGCTGCGCCCAGTGCTTGTCAGCCTTGAAGCAAGAGCTGGTAATGGTCAAGAAGACCATTCCATCAAGAAGGATCTGGAAACTCATTGTTGCCAAGTGCTCTGAAATAGGCTGTTCTTACACAGAATGTTGGGGTAAAACTGCCACCTTAGAAAGCAGTCCCTGGTAGAAACTTTTGCAGCCAATACACGTATGCTGCTCCTGATGGGCGTTCCCAGGACTTGGGGGTGGGATACGCACCTGTATTCAAAGATGATGTCTATGCCCATGGAAGTTAAAATCTGGTTTTGGGACAGAGAGAGCAGAAGCAAGAAGTATAGATGGTGTAAATGGGCATCACTCAGCTGAATAACATGTGGGACTTGTGCCATGTATGGATCAGAGCGTGGATAAATGGATGGATAAATGGATGGATATCCATGCAGACAAGGATCATGCCCTTGGACCAGGCTGGAATAGGCCCTAAAGCAGCCGTGTTTCTGAGGTGGTTTTTAGCAGTACAAAGCCTAGTTTCCCGGACACGAAGCCCAGGGAGAATCCAGGGTGGCATCCAAATGAACTGAGCAGCAGGACTGAGTAAATATTGGGAGGAGCAGATCGATTCCACCCTGATTGCCACCGCTCCGGCTGCCTCCAGGCAGACCGGCCAGACCCTCGCTCTTTATCCCTCTCTGTGTGCGAGCCTGTGCTGTGGAAGCTGCTTGGAGAGATTGATTGGTACAATGGAGTGCTTTGCAAGGTGTAATTTTAAAGGCCGTATTTCTCACTGTGCAACCATCAAAATGCAAAGGGTCAGAAGAAGCCTATATTTTTTTGCAATTCAGCTTTTAAAGTGTGCTGAAATACGCTTCATTTGTTGCAATTGCCAACAGCTTGCTGTTTCATACCGCTCTTAACAGGAGCTGGGGAACCGAGCGAGTCTGTTACACTTTATATGTTGTATAATGTATGTATGATTCTGGGGTGTGATGAGTTTATGCCAAATTTATCTTTGATTTCTGTATAAACAGCACAGGAGAAATGATGGGCTGCATTCTCTGTGTAACTTAGATAAAATAGAGCTACAGAGCTACTTCAGAGTACCTTCTGTGAGCGATATATCTAAGGTTGCCCAAGCATATAATGAAGAAGAGGATCTGGAAATAAATGCCCGTTCTCTTTATCCCCCACCCCCGCTTCGGCAAGGATGCTATTTATTCTTAGCCTGTGTTGCTTCTGCTGTTGCTACTGCGAGCAGAACACGATCACTTGGTGTTTCTGTAATAACAATGCTAAATAGCCAAGTTGTCCCCAGGAGAAGAGGGGTGTAGCTCTGTTTCTTTCAGTAGGATCTCCCCATCTAAGGCGGTAGAGGATGAGTTCCTCTACTCCAACGTATTGAGCAAGCGCAGCAGCAGACACTGGATCAGCTCAAAGGCAGCAGGAAATGACCATTAGGGCTTGGGAATAAGTAAGTTAAAGACACCCTTGTTCTGTATCATAGAGCTAATTAGGTAATTGTTGATAGTTACTTGTTCCAGTTCTATTAGATTTAGATTTTTTTTTGTCAACAGGAAATTGGAAAAACGTGTGTGTGTTTCTTCTTGTTTTTCATGAAAAGAATTTTGGAAGAGATTGATTACTGGTTTTTTCTCAGAAGGAAACAAAAGATTAAACCTTGTCTTTGTTGGCCTACCCCACTTTTACCATACAGGTATGCAAAATAAAGCTTCATATTCCTTAGGGATGTGAGATCCCAGGATGTTGACTTCTAGGCCCTGATCCTCAGCAGCTGACGATTTCTTGGCACATGTGCGTTGGTTGTTGTAAGATTATATATCAAGGCCTACAGAGAGCCTCTCCTGATGTTTTATTGTATCTCGTAGGTAGCAAGATTTTCCTTCCCTGGTGTGAAAAATGAAAAATGCTGTTCAGAGTCTGCACACGGTGTGAATTCTTTGTTCATATTTATTGCCTAAACTTGTGTATTGTAAATATTCTGCCTCCTCGTTATCTCACCTCTGATTTGCTTTCCTTGTGCTGGTCGTCTGTTCAGGTAGTCAGGAGGACGTGGTGGCGGTGGAGATGACTTTGATAGAAAAGCAGTGTAGAGGGCTTGCTCCAGGTTCACAGCGGCCGTGTTGAACCATCTCTGAAGCTTTGAGTGACATGTCGGTGCTGAGCTGTATTAGTCTAACTTACATTAGTAGCAAGATAGGTTTAAATGGAAGTATTTAAATGACAGCTGTTAATCCTGATTTAAATCGCCAGTAACAAGCCTTGATTTACATTGTTGTTGTTTTCTTCCTTGCTCTGCAGCTCTCCTTTTATTTGTTTTCATACAGCCAGATTTGTTCTCAATCATGGATAAAATAAGTTTTCAGTATTCAGTCCTACATGAAATCTGCTGTTGCTTGTTTTCTCCGTGGTGGAAGACACCTCATGTGTGTTCATTTGCTCGGGCAGGGCAGGGCCTGGCTCTGGGGCTGTGCTGCTGGGGTACAGGTGCCTATGAAGTGGACGTTGCTGTGGTCGGTGCCCGTGGGCCCGAGTAGCACAAAGCTGCAGTGCTCCTGTGAGGTACGTGTGTGAAAGCTGAGCTCACCAGAAAAGTATCGATTTTTATTAGTTATTCTAGGTAGAATTTAAAAAGCAGCACTCTTTAACTGAGCAATGTTTAACACATCACCCTTTAATCCACTATTATTATACTTCTGATTCCTATACGCAGTTGTTCTGTTGTTAACAATTCGTTACACTGCAACATGGATTGTTGTATTTTGAAATCAAAGTTAACGTTTTATAGGAAAAATACATTTAATTTAAGTGCAAAATATTACCATGAACATTTTAATTTGCCGATGACTTTTCCCCTTGTGGGGGGTTAGTGGGAACTGCACTGAGCTGTTTGGCCCTAAGAGCACATGAAAAGCAGTCTTCTCAGAGCCTGGGGTGGCATTGATGTTAGAAACTAGACAAATGGGTAAAACCAGCCAGGGAATCACTTGGGTCTAGCTGGGCGCTAGAGATGCTCCCAGTGCTGAACTGTGCGTCAGCTTCAGAGGGCTCTGATGCTAAAGAGGCTTCAGTGGTCCATCCCTTGCCTGCCCCTCCATCTCACACCAGCATAAGGTGGAGACCATGGCTCTGGCTTCCTCCCCAGGCCCGTGGTTCATGCACCATTGTCGGGAGCTGTGAGGCTGCAGCCCAACACAGTGCCAGGGAGCCCATCTCCCTCTCTCCCGGTGACCATGTAGGATGGGAGTGGGCGCAGGCTCTCCCACCCACCCAGCACCCTTCCTCCTGCGTGTGTGCTGCAAGCTGAACTCCTCCCGTTTGCTGAGCCCTGAAGAAACAGTGGTGGATACCTGATACAGCATGCTGAGGTGGTCCAGCCTGTTAGCTAGGATCTCAAGGGGTTCCACAGGGCTTCCTCTTTTCTCATGGGATGAACTGGCCATTGCTTTCTGGCCTCTGGCCACTTGGAGCAGCCTGCACCTCTCAGCAACTGCCTGATTTGCTGGGGCTTCTGCCTAAATCCATGTGTGCAGCACTTGGGAAAAGTATGTGACTACCAATAGTGACAAAAATTCACATCTTCGGAGCCTGGCTTGACTTGAAGATGCTGGGAAAAGCCCAGAGAACAAGTGCAGGCAAGCTCTGTGTTTATGAAAGAGCAGGTAGAAATGACTTTGTACTGCGTAGGGCTGTCACCCTGCTCAGGACAAACTGCTGTCATGGGTTTGGGACTGGGCTGTGCCCGGTCAGGCTTTTTGGAGTCAGGAGGCATCAGTAGAGGCACATGTATGAGCCTGTCCACCAGCTGGTCTGAGCTAAAGAACATATTCACCCAGGTCGAAGCTGGATCAGAAGAGTTTTGGACTGTCTCGCCTGTGCAAAAGCTGTATAAATAAAGAATGGCAGGAAGAACTGAAAGCCTAAAATTCCGTCTCCGCAGTAGGGTGATGCCACCCCTTTGGGAGCAGGTGTCCTCTTCCTATAGGACTCTGGAAAAGGCTTAGCTTGCTGCCTGAGCTATAACAGGGAGAAGCGTTAGTATTCATAACTTTAAAGTATAATGTAGTGAAATAATCCTTTAATTCCATATGGTGTGGAAACGCAGGCGCCTTGAAACTATACCATAGATTTAGTGCTGCCAAATGGTATGGGGTTTTAAATTAAAAAAAAAATATATATATATATATAGAGAGAGAGAGAGAGAGAAAGCTTGGAAGAGCCACATTAGGGTGTTTTTGACATGATATATAAACTCTGTGAAAAAGGCTTTTGTTAAATTCACAGTAGGTTTATTTATTTGCTTTTTGTTACATGCTAACCAGGCACAGCTACTGTGGAATTATCTAAAGTGGCTTAGGGATCCAGCAAAGCAAACCGTGGTCCTGAGAGGATGGTGCTCCCTGTAGTCTGGGGCTCAGCTGCCCTTTCATCCTCCCTTATGCCTCTTAACATGATCGACTATCTCTGTCCTTCATTCTTTTCCTTTCCGAGACAAAAGGCAACAGAGGGCCATGTTGTTATGGGTTATCTTTAGGAGTGTTTTATGGTTTTTATGCCCCTCATCCTTTCATTTGACAGAAATGTCTGACTAATGTAGTAACTGTAGCACTATTCCTGTAGGTCTGTCCTCCTCCTCAGCCTGTGTATTTAGATCTACTTTACCCTTTAACTTGGAGTGGCAGAAGGCAGCATAGCAGAGAGCTGCTTTCCCTGGACAAAGCTGAATATTCAGTTTGTGCTTTTGCTGTCCCAAAATCGGGCTGAATATTTCCCTGGTGCAAAAACGGCTCCATTAGATTTCAAGTGACCTGAAAATCTCTCCATGCCCTGGAAGAAGAGGTGCTGTCAGTGCTGGCTATTACAGCAATTTCCTGTTGCTATTTTTGCATCTATTTTGGTTTATTCATAATCTTAGCAGTTTCTGGCCAGTTTCTGTGTGACCTTTAGGCCCGACCTAGTTTTTTTCTCCCTTTTTTTTTTCTTCATCAAATGGTCACTCTTATGTTGTGTATCTTATGCGTCTCCTTCTCCCCTCCCCATGCTATCTCAGTAACCCTCTCACTCTTTGTGTCCTTCATGGCACTTTCCAGCTCTGCATCTATCTTGCATTACTCTGCAGAGTAGCACAGAGTGCCATGTCTGGTTTTCGGCTTTTTTACTCTATTTATGAGCAGCAAGTGCTTTTCACAAAACCATGGTGTGCTGAGTTCCCTCAGCCAAGGGCCAATCTCCCCCCCGAGCCGCTCTCTCACACTTCTCCACCTCAACAGGGCAGGGGGAGAAAAGCTTGAGAGGAACAAAAAGCTTGTTGAGTTAAAGACTGGTAGATCACCAGTTTCTGTCATAAGCAAAACAGCCTCGCCTTGGGGGAATCTAACTGAATTTTTTGCCAGTTAAAACAGATTTGGATGGGGTTATGGTCTGTCTGTAACAGCTCCTCTCTGCCGCTCTTCTCCCCTGCTCCATTGTGGGTCCCTCCCACGGGTGGCAATTCCTTGAGGAAAAACCTGCTCCCATATGAGCTCTCCAAGGGACACAGTTTCTTAAGGGAAGATCCAACTGCTCTGCCAGGCTGTCCCCACTGGGTGCAGGGGAATCCAGCTCCCGGAGCAGCTCCAACACCTCCTTGTCCCTCTTTAGTCCCTGACCTGGCTGTTCAAAGGGTGCTCCCTCCCTTTGTTCCCCTTCCCCGCTCGGTGCTCAGGTGGGTTTTGCCTGTAATCAGGCCTTCACAGAGGCACTCCCAGCTGCCCTGAGGGGCTCAGCTGCCGTGAGGGCGCTGCAGAACCGGTTGGAACTGGCCTGGCCGGCACCAGCTGCTCCCTCAGGGAGGCTTCTGCTGCCCTCACCGTGGCAGGGAGAGCTGGAGCACGCAGGCTTCTTGGGACTCACATCTCTACGAAAAGGAGGAATGACCACCCAGGTGACTGAGGGTTTTGTGGGTTTTTTCTAATATTTTTGTAATAGAGCCACCCCACCATTAGAAGCCGTTGTTTGCTACCACGGCTGCCCCCAGAGCAGTGGGTGGGTGTATTGGGCCCCGTAGCCTACAGTGTACTCTGCAGTCACCCACAGGGAAGCTGCCTGCTACAAAAAACCCTCTAAATAGACCAGTTTTGGAAGGTGGGGAAGACATGTTGTTATTGTCACTTTTTGGGGAGGGAATTGAGTGTGGTGAAGAATCAGAATAAAAACCCGCTGCTGAGTCGCAGCCCAGCGCTTCCACCAGCAGCAGTCCTTCCAGATCTGTTATTTTTTTTTTCCTTTTCCCTTCTTACTTTTAATAGAAGTGTATCTAGTTACACGGTTCTGTTTGACTTTTCGGTACCCTCCAAGAGATTTAACAGCATTACAAAATAATAGGTTCTGCAATGCAATAAGAGATTTCCAGAAATACGATGTGATGATGCTAAGAATGACCAAAAACTGGTAGAAAAGTTTTGGACACAGGAGTGTGCACCAGGGCCCTGGCCCCATGCCGTTCTGACTGGACAAGAGGGCTTGGGTCACTGATGATCACTTTTTTTTTGCATGTACCCTGTCCCTCACACGTGGGGAGTCCTTGAGGCTGTGCAGGTGTGTTGTGAGTCAGCAACACTCTGAGTTTTTAGGGGTTTGTGCTTTCAATCCAACAAGCGTCTCTATTTTGTCTTTGTGAGACCCTATAGGTGGATCCTTGCATGGATAAATTCGCTCCTACTGTACAATGAAAGCGTGGAGTCAAATGTGCTTTTTGCAAACCCTTCTCCATTCCCTGCTCAGTGCAGATGAGAAGAGTAATGCCTGTGTTGATGCAGGAGACTCCTTAGCAAGACGCTTGAGTAGACATCATGGGAGTTTCTTGCTAGCTTTGCTTTTTGCCAGGGGTAGCTTGACAGGAATGATGCAGGAGCAAGAGTTGTCACTGTGGCACTTCGTTTTCCAAGGAGGACAATTACATTTTTGAGGAGAAACTGATTTTAGGGTTCCCATGTGCCCCACAGTAACGCACCGAACACATGCAGTGTAACTAAACATCCCATCTTTTATTTGCAGATCTTTTGTAGCAGCGCTGTTATTTCGACATTTTAATTTTAAGTGATTGAATCTGTGCGAGTAGATTGAAAGGAACCATTGCAGTCCATGTTAAGTGTTCTCATGTGCGTTTGCGTGTAACTTTAGGTTCTTAATAGAAGACAATGGGCACATTTCCATGCTTTATTTTTTTAATTTAGCACAGATTGATGGGTTTTGGAATAAAATGTAAACTCTCAACAGTTTGGCACGTGGAGAAACTCAGCTTGGAAAAAAAAGAAAGGAAAATATGGAAAGCTTATAAATCTTAACTTGGACTTACTTCTGAGTTTGCTGTCTAGTCTATGAAGTTCACTTTGTTCCTACAGAGTTCCAGGCTCAGATATCTTGGTCATACTCTCTTGTTTCTTGTAAATTGTGTCTAGAAAAATGACACCTGCTAGGTTTTTCTTCCCTCCTCTAAATAGCTGCAATTTGCAATGTAGAGGTATCAAGTGAGCTGCTATGATTAGTTAGCAAGTAACTAATGTGTGAAAGTTGTGTACAAAATAAATAGAGGTTCTAAAAATAGAATTTGAGACTGGAAAAAATTCTTCAGGCCCCAGTTACAAAAAGAGTTTTTCCATCGTTCAGCGGATGTTGACAAAAGAGTGAGTCAGGAAAACTTGATCCATTTTCCTTTGGGTAGTTAAATTTTAAACCTGGGACCATAAAATTACAGTACACAGTGGTCCTAGATAAGATCTGTGAGTTATATATGAAGTATAAGGCTTCTTGAATTCATTACCCTCCCTTCTGCCTCCAAAAAACGCTACCTAGATCTATTAGATCTGACCGAAAAACTATTCCATTTGAAATAAAAATCTTTTTACTTGAGATTTTCTGGCTGAGCTGTGGAATATTTAGTTTATTTATTAAATTGTAAGTGTTTGACAAATAGCTCTAGTTCTTGTGTTACATTTTCGTTGAGCTGAGAGTACATCTGTGCCATTTTTGCCGTTGTGCTCATGCACTGCAACTCAGCTGTGTGTCTGAGCCTGTAGCTTTATGTACCTTACCCTTGCTTGCTTTTGATGGCTAGAGAGCACCCAAAGCTGTCTTTTATTGAGGGGAATAAGGGCTGGAGGTAAAGCAGAGCACACACCCCGAAGTTGCCAATGCGCTTTGTTCTTGAGCTGGTAGGGAGAAATTGTTGGCAACCATTAGGGTGAGGATGCTTCGTGCAATCCTTTGTTGAACCTGGAAGAGAACGTGGTGTAGATGGGTGAGCGGTGTATGTGGGTGGGAGTGTGTATCTGGGAGACAGAGCAGAAGTGTGTGCGCCTCTAAAAGAGCATGTGTGTGAATTTTGGGGTGTTTTTGTGCAACGTGCTTCTGGGAGATCTGGAAAAAATGAGAAGAGATGGAAGGAGGATATAAGTTGGTGGAAAGAGTTCATGGAGGAGGAACTTGTGATCTCCAGTCATGAAATGGAGATGAGTGTGATTGTGAATTCCTGTACAGTCTGAATAGAAATTACTTGGTATTAATAGTTAGAATGAGTTAGGAAGAGTTGTTTGGTATTTGTCATATGAACATTGCTAAGCATAGTAGGTCTCTCAAAATACTTCATTGGGTACCTCGCCAAGTATTTTCTCTGCATTTACCTCTGCTGCCAATATTTGCGTATGATGTTTTAACTCTAAGTCTCTGAAACTGACTTTTTGCCAGTGTTAACCTCAGGAGTAACCAGTCTTCACAGGGGGTTAGTTCAAACCAAGCATCAACAAGACTAAACCATAATACATTCAAGCAAAATATAAGGAAAGACACGTTGAAACATATATACATGTTCAGCATTGCAGTAGGTGTAGTTCATATCTTCTTCTTGCTGTATATATGTATATGTGCTTGTGGACATGTGTGTAATGTGTGTGCGTGGTAAATGAACACTTCAGTATGCTGCTGTTGTAACATGCTGACCTGCACAATCCACAGCCTAAGAGAAAGCAGATGTGTTCTCAACTGTATTGAAAATCCAGTTTGTAATTTTTAGTATTTTTTATTTATTACAATGCCAGTAAAGTTCATTAAAGCTGGTTTGAAAAGGCAAAAACCAATCTGATACCTATTAAGTAGATCATGTGGTTTTAGGAACATTGAGGTTAGTCAAGAATTTTTTTATAGTACCAGGCAATGTTAGGGGCTAGTCCAGCACAAGGGCTCCCCAGAGCGATGGCTGCTCCTTCCCTTGGGGAGATTCCCATTGATCTTAGATCCTCAACACTCTGACCCTGTAGCGAGGGAGGGGTTGATTCTGTGCCTGCTTCAATGCGACGGTGACTTGAGAAACTGCATCTGTGGTATAAATAACTTGAGATATCTAAAAATTCCCAAAATCACAGTCTTAAACTGTGATTTCCTTGGGACCTGGATGTCGTGGCCTCTCCCTGCGGGGTCTCAGTCCACACGCGAGCTGTCGTGCACGGGAGCTTCCTTTGCTCTCTGCATTCCTGGTCTCGCTGAGATGCTGCCTTGGCACCAAGGCTGCCCTGTGCCAGTGCTGCCAGCACCACCTAAACGCTGCTTTCTGTAGATACGGGGTTGGGCTAAAGAAGAGCACTGGATAAGGGGGACATACCTGAACCAGGCTAAACTCTTGTGCTCTTTGTTTTTTCTCTTTTCCTGCAGCTCAAGCCGGGTCAAAACAGTTGCCGAGACAGTGACAGTGAAAGCGCCAGTGGGGAATCAAAAGGTTTCCATCGAAGTAGCTCTCGGGAAAGACTCAGTGACGTAAGTAAAACTCCTGAAGCCAAATACTGCTCTGATTAACCCTTGGTGTAGATTTCTGAGGGGTGTCAGTCATAACAGGATTTAGTTTCTGGGTTCATTTGTTGCTAAAATCCCCTTCCCTCTGGGGGGTTGGGAGAGGAAAAGGTAAGTTAGGTCTCCTGCCCCAGTTCAGTAAACTTCTAAATGTTTGGTACAATGTCTGTCTGTGTCCGAATGTATTTCATTCATTTTGAAATAGTTGAAGGCCATTTAATGAAGTTAAAATGCTCTGCATAGCTGAGAAGTGAGATGGCCTCTTTTTACCACAAGTGGGGAAGGAAACAGTGCATTTCTTTGGGCTAAATACTGTCTTTATGATAAGTATTAGAGTGTCTAGAAAGATTCAGCTGATTTATATATAATGAATTGATATAACATGGCCAACAATAGCATAAGCTCTGCCTTCATTGCTCTACCTAAACTGCTGTGGATGTTTACGATGGCAGCTCAGCAGAGAAGGTTTTTCTGCATTGAAGAATGCTGGCTGTTCACTGAACGACATATATGAGTTATTCTGACATACGAATGACCACAGAAATCTTCCTGCTGCCGCAATTAGATTATTATTTATTATGTGTACCATCACAATCCTTGAGTGTTTTTTCCATGGCTCCGGGTCCTCTGTGCTATGTGCTTTACAATACAGAATATAAAGACAGCCCTGTCCTTAAAGGGTATGTAAATTGGGGATTTTGTAGGTCAGATCCTTTGCTGGTAAAAGCATGGATAGCTACATCGGTCAGAGCAATTTCTATCAGCCAGCAATCTGGCTCTACTTTCAACTAACCCACATTTTGGAAATGGGGATTTTATCGATAGCATGTCCATGTAGATTTAGATGACAGATACCAGATGGAGTCCTCTATAGGCCAATCCAATAAAACCGAATTGAGCAGACATTAAAAGAAATACCTTTGTAAAGGATACATTTCGTTGTGCAAATTTAAGCCTGAAGGCACACAGCGAGCAGTTTTTGCTTGGCAATTTTTAGCAATTGCGCATATCCCTGGAACAGCTGCCTGGTTTGGTGGTTGGTTTTTTTTTCGGTGAAGGTGTGAAATCTGTAGCGCTCTCTTTCGGCATCCCTTTGTCCCATTATTTTAGAGGTCCATTCCTCCCCAAGAACCAACCTTTATGGGTTCATTCAGCTCAGCGCTTCAGAGCATGCCCTCCATAGCTGTCAGGTGAGGTCAGTCTCAGGGCTGTAAGATGTCTTTGGAAGAGGAGGGTGAAACCAGAGGACATAGTAAGTAAATGCTCCGTACAGGTAGCAGTGGATGGCAGCCGACCATCAGCCCGTCACTATTGCCATCGTAGTTTGCTCTGAGCCCTATGGCAGCTGAGAAGTCGCGGCAATGAACTTCGCAATTGCACAGCGAACTTCACAGTTGCACAGCACCTTCCAGCAAAAAAATTCACAGCTCCTTACAAACATGGTTTTAATTTAGCCTTGTCACTACCTTGCCATGTACTGAGTGGAGAGCTCTGAGGCTTATTTGAGCTTCCCAGCAGCTCATAGCATTGCAGCGCCAGACCTGGCAGTGAGAGCAGAGTCCTGGTTCCCCTTCCACTGGTCAAATACAGTTTTTGTCTAATGTTTTTATAACGCTTTGTCTTGGCACTGCGGTGAATTAAAAGGAAGCAGAGAGCAAATAGAATTTCCCCCGTGCACCTGAGAGAGGACGTAGGGATTCAGAGGTTGCTCAAAAGGAATGTGTTATATATATATGTGAAATGTATATTTTAAAATGTTATGCATAATTTATTTTTTGCTTAATAAGTAAGTTCCTTTATGCTTTGATAATTCATTACAATACAAACATGTCTCCCTCTGGTCTAGTGTTGCTAGTTCAGCTGAGATTTGAAAAACACGCAGGAGGTAACTCTCATCTTGTCTGAGTGTGCACTGGCCTTTCCCAGAATCGTTCAGTTAAGAAAAGTGGATACCCTTTCTCACTCTCCCAAAGACAAATGACATGGACCTTAATGACAGGACCTTACATAGTGGTAGTGATGCTTTAACTTCCAGTTATGGGTGAGCCCACCTTGAGCTGTCCTCTTATGCACGAAGATGCATCAAGAGCTTAATAAGCTTATTTTAAATAATATCTTTTGAAGGAGTTATCTAGTTACAGCTACGAGTTGCTGCCCAGAAAACCTACAGACAAAAGAGTAAATTTTCTCTGAAGATCCGTTTCCTCTTTTACTACCCATTTTCTTGGGAAAAAATATGCAAAAAGTTGTGTACTCAACAGAAGATAGAACAAAAATATAAAATATTGCAGGCAGATTAACCCTGAGGTCAGAAAGCAAATTTTGGACGTGAAATATAATGGGTCTCCACTGATGGAGCCCAGCAGCACTGTGAGAATAAGCAGGGCTAGTGCATGGAAATATGTATAATGAATGAAGTGCATATACTCTAGGTGGATGATCAATTTTCAAATCCCTAGTTGTAAGTAAGCTGTTGAAACAGAAATGTTAGCTTCACGAGCTTTAATGTGGAGCCTAAGTGATAGCTCAGTGACAGATTCAGAATGAGGGAGATAGTATAATGAATATCCAGTTGCAAACTGACATGTCAGAGGCTTCATTCCCTCTCCTGTCAGATATCTTTCAACTCTGCATATTGTGAATGTACCTACAGTCCTTGGATAACGCAGATTGATGCAAAGTGTGTTTACAAGGGATGACTCCTCTCCAGGCTAATGAGATCCAAGCAGGTAATTTGCAGCGTTTGCGAGAGAGCTGGTCAAAAATGAAAAGAAGATAATTCTATGAAAAGACCATGTTAAACAGGAGACTTTTCTTATAATGAGGCTTGAAATAGCATCAGACAGCAGGAAGAGGAATATCCTATGTTCTTGTCAGATGCAATGCAGTGAGACTGATTTCCATCAACTCCTTTCTTTGTCCTCATCTTGCACACGTGTACACACACACACACACACACACTCCCCCATCCTCTGTGAGACATAATTAGCAGAGAACTTGACCTCTGCTAGATTAGGGATAATGATTGCTCGAATGCTCCATTGCAAGCGTTTGACAGTGCCCTGATACATCTCCCTGTCTGTGTTTCATAAACCCATTTCTCTCTGCCTTTCTCCCTGATAAAATATTTTTTGGAATGACATCTTGTTTTTTCCTTTATGGGCAGAGGTAGCTCCAGGGGCCTAAAAGAGAAATTGGAGAGCTGCTCCTCCTTTATGTGTAGGGTGCTGTAGTCAGTTTAATCTCATCAAAATCTTGCCAGTAGTAGAATTCATTTTGTTGAGGTTTTGCTTGGAGACAAGATGGCAGCGCTTTCTCTTTCCCTCGGCTTGGAGCTCAGTCAGCTTGTTTTCCTGATCTTTCTGTACATATTTATTTTTAATTGAGTCCTCCCACTTTGGAATACATGGGGTACTTTTTAGCTATGTTTTACAAAGCAGCCAGGAGATTACTTGAGGAAAACCTGAGAATTACAGCTAACCCGGATGGTAAACACACAGAGCATTCCGGGGTTCAGCTGCCTCTTTTCTAATCAAAAACAAACAAAAAACCCCCCAGTTTCTGCGATGCACTCTCCTAAAGTCCTGATCAACCACAGAACAGAAGCTTACGCTCAGCTGTAGGGTCCTGTTAAACACGTGACGTCTGTGAAAGGAGCCTTGCTCGTCGCTTCACTGATGACGATGCAGGGGCATTGCGAGCCTGCACTGGTGGGACGGGGCTGACAAGCTGCTTGGGGCACCCTCAGCCCTGCCTCATGCTTCTGGCGTTGGTTGCAGGCTGTCAGTGAAGGGGCGAATAGTAAAAGCCATTGACTGGGAGGCAGCACAGATCTCCCACTCTTGCTGCACAACAGAAGTGTGGATTGCCTGGCCTCTGCTTGCTTTTGCTGAACAAGGAGTCGCAAGCCAGGAGTAACAGTTGGTACCTTTCTGTCTGGAATATTGTTCCAGTCCTTGAGTAGGGAGCAGGACAGGAATCTTTCCCTTTGTCCCAAGGTCTCATCTTGGGCTCTCATCAAAGCTGACACGCTCTTTCATGAGTGCTTCCCTTTCGCCAGTGCTTTGTAGCTGTGTGCTCCTACTGCGTTGTGTACTTTGCACTCAAGAATAGGTGACAGTGAGGTAGCAATGAGGAGCAGGTCCTGGAGTGCCCTGCCCACCAGGCCCCTTGCTGTCTGCTTTGGGAAGAGAGGTGCCTGTGCTCCCAGCAGTGCAATCCTGTGGACAGCTCATGGTGATGGCTTCAAATATCAGTTATTTTCAATTCTCTGTCTTCCATTCCTCCCACCTGAATGCCGAGCCCAAGGAAAGACAAACTGAGGAGCAACCCTTGGGTTATGTACTCTGAAATCCGCAGTACTTTTCCCTCTCCAGAATATCCCTGGTAATCTTTGCTGTATCTGAAGTGGAATAACACCAGCAAGGCTCTGTGTGTGTTTGTGTGTGTGTGGCAGAAGCTGATGGGCTGCAGCGGCTGCTTCTTTGTGTGCGTGTGTACGTGGGGGTGCGTATGTGTGTGTTTGTGTGTCTAAGGTTGGGTGCTTAAATGCTTTGTTGCATTATGTTAATTCCTCAGCAGTGCAATCAAATTCGTGTCGTAATTAAAGCTGTCAGTTGGAAGGCAAGCCAATCGCCAAGAAAACACAGCATAACAAATGAAGTGAAATGATTCTGCGTGTAGCTATACAATGCTTCGCCAGGCATGAAATTAAATAAGTAATTTGATGTTGACATCAGAAATTGAAATGATACCCACTGTTCCTTCATTCAGTCAGACCTACATAAACAATAGCCAGAACAAATATGTACAACACAGTCTTTCTCCCCACCCAGCTCCCCAAGTAATGCACAATATATATGCAAAATGGGTATAACTGTGCCTTCCAAGACCTCAAGGATGTAATTTTCTTTGGTACACAATAAACTAATGCTTACACGAGGGTTACTACATTTTTGCTCCCGGGCCAAAAGTTCTTCTCTTTAAGAAAGGAAGGGAGTTAAAAAAAAATTAAAAGAGGGGAAAAAAAAAAAAGAGCAGAAGTGAAATAACAAAACCAAAACTATGTTAATTTTAAACAAGTGACTTGTGTTTTGCTGATGGGCACCTGATGCAGGCTTCTGCTGGTGGTTGTGTGAATATCAAATAGTATATCTAATGTGGAATTTTGCCAAGGGTTTCGGAAAGTGAAACCATTACCTCTATTATAGGCACACTTTATATAAGAGATGTAGAACCATCCAGTGCAGGATCACGACTCAGCATGGGCTTGTAAAGATGCTGCATACACAGTATCACATTCATCAGTTGGTACCAAGGCTGGGCACTGGGTAGTAGGATCCTTTCGCTATTGGGAGTGATCAAAAAAGGTGAGAAGCTGTCTTCTTGCATAGCCCTTGCTTCAGCCTATGCGCTCTGTCAACACACAGTTCACAACACAGCTGATGTAGTCATTCATGCATGTGCAATACGGTCTTTCTTACTTCAATTAAAGAGAGTTTGCAAACTGTACTATCCATATGCAGCATGCAATGTGTGAAGGGCTATATTTCCATCCAGCAAACTCAAATTCCCTGAAAATGCACAGTTGTTTCTTTTCGGTGAAAGTCATTTGACTGCTGTGTTTCGACTGTCCTCCCATAGCCATTGCAGCATTGCTTTTGAAGGAATGGAAATATTCAGTGGGAAATATTTTGCTTGCTTATTCTTTTTTCTTCCTTTTTATTGTTTTGTTTTGATACTTGATCCTTCCAAAACTTGGACTCAAAAGCAGACAAAAATTGCACACAGATGCAGAATGCAAACTTTGGAGCTTACAGCCTGTAAAGTAAGTTTTAAAAATTGTGAGTGAAAGAGTGGGACTCAACTGGCATCTGTACATAGCTCAAAGAAAAGGGGTTATAAAGATTGCACGTGTTGTACTTTGTGGGGAGATTTCTAGCTTAAATGAAAAGAGTTTAAATGGCATGAAGCAGAAAGCAGAACGAGTAAAGTGAAAGGCAGTATATACGATGTGCTTTACCAGGAAAGCGAGTGCTTTAGGTACTGAACCGGAGTGTGCTGAAACGCGCTCCGTACCAGGTGTGGCAGAGCTGCAGTGGCTCACAAAACCATTTTGCGTGGCCCGTGAAGTGGACTTCCTAGCTGGAAACAGCCGTCAGGCTGTGTCGTGACTGGTGCTGTGGTGGTTACCAGGTTATTCCCAGCCGCGTGGTCGTGTGGCCCTAGAGGGAAGCAGAGCAGTTGGGCTGAGCCCAGGGGCTTCCTGGGCATGTGTTCCCAGATCTGTGCTGCCCATTCTTCTGCATCCCACTGTAAAGATGCTGCAGAGGTGCTTTCAGGGACACGGTCGCTGGGACCAGGTGGGTCTTGCTGTGGGTGATGGTGGCAGAGGGAGCTTTGAGGCTCGAGAGCGGAAAGAGTGGGGCCAGAAGGACTTGGGATTTTATTTATTTCTGGGAGCTCCCCTTGAGATCTTCAGTCTACAGATGTGGCTCCAGCACATGCGTCCTTCAGTAGCTGCAACATGTAGGATAGAGAGTATTAAGTGGCAGGAACTACACACCTTCTGAATTTCCATAGCAGTTCTGTTTGTTCGTGTAAGATGTCCCAACGCAGTTTGTTGATACTGGTGGCCTTATGACTACCAAGATGATTTCCTTTTGCTAAGTCTTCAACTTCTAATGTCTTAAACCAGTAAGCCTTCCCCTCTCCAAACCACTCTTCTGAGTGAATGCACCAAATAAGTATAATGCACAGTATTTTGATTATTTGTGATTAATTCTGATGTTAATTTTAAATTTCTTGGCACAATCTGTTTCCGCCATGCCGAGTTCAGTAGCGAGATACCATAAGCCCCTTGTGGGGGTTGCTTTTCTTTTATGTCAGTACTGCACTCTGTGATCAGAAATGGAGAGAATTTGCTGTTGGGGTTCCCTGCAATAGTGTCTCAGAACAGAGATGACAGCGATGCAATTCTGAGTGTTTCCGATGGTTTGCTCAGGCTGGTTGTGGTCCCTGTGCAGCTCCCAGTAATCACTGAGCTGTGTCATTACTGAAGGTGAGGTTGTGCTAAGGAGCAGAAACAGGAATTGAGCTATAAAGACTGGTCATCTGGGCTACCCACTGCCCGCTAGAGAATTATCCTCGGCTTTTTGCTTCCTTGCACGTTGGCTAGCCTGGCTTGAAGTGTTTCAGGTGATAGGGCTGTAGCGCTGGGAACTGTTCACCCTTTAATGTAACAGCC
Organism: Coracias cyanogaster; assembly: GCA_033124195.1. Classification (NCBI taxonomy): domain Eukaryota; kingdom Metazoa; phylum Chordata; class Aves; order Coraciiformes; family Coraciidae; genus Coracias; species Coracias cyanogaster. Next base: position 203,171 of record JAVSBS010011950.1, on the reverse strand, counting down.
AGTGACCTGGATTAGGACCGAGATGTTTAGGTCTCTCACTATGTCTCTAAGAGATCCTGCTGTGTAATCCCCATTGCTTAGATGAAAAACTAATGAAACAAAACCCTTTATCCCCTTAATTCCTGTGAATGTAGACGTTGTGATTGTGGCCCACTTAAACTGAATTTCATGATGTGTTTTTTTCTTAAGCATTTAAACCTCTTGATTATTTTCCACGGTAGTAATATTGGTTTTAATTATTTTTATGGGCTTGGGTTTTGAAAGCTATTTCACACTGTAGATATTTGTTTGTTTGTTTTTTCTTTTCAAATCCTTGGTTTGTCAAACAGCGTGGACATCCAGATAGGAAATTGTAGTGATTGCATTCTCCAGGAAAATGGTACATTGACTGAAGCGGCTTCTCTGTGCCCACGCGTTCTTTACATTTCAGACTACTAATTATGTTTACAAAATGTCTCATTTTAGAAAAGCACTATGTGTGTACTAACCAGGGCCTTTCGGGAATAAATTGGCAAACAGGTCATACACTGAAAAAGTCATCCAAACCCACCGGGCTTTTTGTTTTGAAGTCAGTCTACGGTTTTTTTCTTTTCCCCCTCCCGCCTGCCCCTTTGTGGCCACAAAGCTGAGTAGCTGGAGTCCAGGGCATTGAATGTCAGCATGTCAGGGAGGCTGGTTGATGAGTGTCTGTTTAGTCTCAGTGCAGGGCGAAATGCCATCATTAATTCATTACCCAGCTGCCTGTCAAATAAATTGGCAATTACGTCCACCGCAGAAGCTTGGAATTCAGTAAATAGCACGTTACCATCTCAGAGTCGTTGAGAGATGTAAAGGGAAAAATTAAGCAACACGGTGTTTGTTTCAGTAGCAGATGACAAGGGGCAGCACATTGGTGCTGTGATGTAGTGATGAAAAGCTTGGAAAGGGCTGGTAATGAGCTATGTGGATTGGAACGTGTTAAAAACCATCACTGACTTTCCACTTTGTCTTTGTGTTTTATTGCAGAGCTCAGCTCCTTCCAGCTTGGGAACAGGCTACTTTGTAAGTGTATCTCAACTTTAACACATGCACCTCTGAACAGCATAGCATTGCTCCTGAAACGAAAGTGCCTTATTACATGGAAACAAGAATAAATAACCAATCTCAGTCTGCCCGATAGGCTAACTTACCTTTTCCTATTCCTTCCTCCACAAATGCGTTGTAACTAATATTTCAGACACGGTGGTCAATGTTTTCCTGTACTAATCAGGTGTCATATTAATTACTACATAAATTCCAACCGTATTTAATTTACACAATTACAGCAAGTAAAATGAACCATGGTCTTACCAGCTCTCTAATCTGAGGTGGTAGGATCTTGATTTCCCCTTGTACCCATTCTCACTGATCACAAGCTCTAAGGGCCCATTGCGGCATTCTTGGTCATCTCTTGTGTACCGCAGTCTGGAGAACATGACATGGCGATTTCTACCTGTTGGTTAAAGCCCCGTGTTTCACAGATGATCTCGGAAAATGCACCTGCAATTGTATTTATGCTAGATTTTATGTCACAAGAAGACGATCAGGCCCCAGCTGCTTTGATAATCGATCAGTCTTTCTTTTGTTGTTTATTTGCATGCCCCTATATTGATTGAACAGTCTGTACCTTTCTATCTGTTAATTCCCACGTTCATCAATATACCTTTTACGTATACAGGTAAGTCTGGGAGCAAAAAATGTTTTGCAGTCAATGCAATGCACTGTTTATTTTCCTCCAGGATTTGTTTTTAAATTGCTAATATGCTGTTTCACTTATCACCTAACACTGTATTCTCCAAGCGTGTCTTCTCTGCCTTTGTAATATCTGTAGGAGAAACAGAGCATTTTGTGTGTCTGAAAACAGGTGGGTAAAATGCAGCGAGACTTTTTCTTATAGCGTTGCTCTATATAGCTAACGGTGTAATCAAAGCCTGACTCTGCCTTTTCATCAAACTCTGGGGAAAATTGTATAATATTCGCTTACATGATGGAAAAACTTTGTTGCTCTCTTGTCAGATTCCCAGAGAGTAGTTTTCTTCCATTAGTATATGGTGAAATGTAGCCTTTTTTCAGAGAGGTCTGTGATCCTATAAGAAAGTTACAGGATTAAACTGTGTGCATGTGACCTAATGTGTAAAGTGTAAAATGCAAGCGCAAAAATTGCTTAATACCTGGAGAAATGCCGCGTCCCGCTGGATTTACGTTGGACTTCTGCACAAACCGAGCATTTGTACTTCTGCCAGTGGTAAGGTCCAACAAGAGCATTATCAGTTGAAAAAGTTTTGTGGTAGTTTTTCTCATTTTACCAAAACCCAAGTGAGCGTAAGATAAATTGTGAAACAGGAAAAAAGCTGTTTTCCTTTTTTCAGCACTTCCTCTGGTTTGTGCCATGTGTGTTTTTAAGAGGCGGGGGTGATGGAGGGAAAAATAATATCTAATGGCTCAACTTTTGTTTTGCATTAAGACTAAAACTTGAACGCCTTTCCATAGTTCAGAGTGAATTGCTTTCCTTTGTCTCAGAACTTAAAATTCAAATCATACAAACCTATACAGACGTGCTCTGGAATGAATGGGACAAATATAATATGGGATGGAAGGCTTTAGCATGTATAAATAAGCCTTGTTCTCCTTATAGCGAGAGCTGAATATGCATGGTTTAAAAACAATGTTCAGCTTCATCTTTAGGAAGCAGAGGTAACAGCAGAAAAGCCATCTGCTGTTCCCTTGCACCATACTGTCTGTGGGTTGGTCCAGTAACGTGAAAATCTGGAAGGTGTCAACATCCCCTATGCTCCAACAAAAAGCTTGAAAGTTCCCAGTTCTCCCGAGTTAGGGATTCAGTAGCAAGGAGAAGCTTGACAACTTCTAGTGCCAATGTATTGGCACTTGGAATCATACTAATTTGGATCTGTGTAGGTGGGGGAGACATCCCTTATTAGATTCCATTAATATGATATATTTAACTGCACTGTTGCTTTTGTACAGTCATAGTATAAGATTTCCTTAGCTTTTTTCCTTTCTTCACTCGTAGCTGAGTAGATAGAATGTGTCCTTCTGTTCCTATGTTAAAGTCATTTTTACGCATACACAGTCCTGGATGGAACATGGAGGGGTTTTTCGTCCTTTTTCTCTGTGGAAAATTGTTTTTAGGATTATCATGCTTATTGTTTTTAAAAAAGTCCATACCCTTATTAACTTACATGGGGCAAATAAGACCCAGATGTGTTTTGCGGTACCAGACAATGAGAAAAATGCTCCAGAATGATCCAATTAGCATGTGTTTCTGATAAATACAATTATTGTATTATCAAAGTGCAAAAGAACATGTACTTGAATTCACTTCTTTTTTCCAAAGCTTTTAACTAGAAAAGACTGTTAGCTCTTGTGTTAGTGTTGACCCAGAACATCAAAACGAATGTCGTTGGTCTCAAATAAAACAAAAATACTTTTCAGTTTAATAGCTAATCACAACGTTTTTGCCTGTGGAAATTATTGATCAATATATGTTGTACTTTGGATGACAAAATGTTATGTACTGCGGTGCACCGAAGGAAGCGTAGGCAACCAGGTAAGTTAAAATGGACTAACGGTACATTGACTGTCTGAGCACATCTGCTACAGAAAGCAGAAACACAGATGGAAGCAGGTTTTATTCAGAAGTGAATGAACACTGAGGTATGGATTAAGTAGCTTCTATTTGCTGTTTAAATCCAAGCACTAATGGAATCTTTGTGAGTTTAGGCCATGTTACCTAGCGTGTATATAATGGAGATAATGCCTGTTGGACTTGGAATCTTCTTTAGGAATCATGCTTATGCCAGACGCTTGGGTTTGATGGGTGGTGGGTCATGTCTCTGCAATGTTGTGGGTGCTGTGCGTGCTACAGCGAAGCAAAATTTACTTTTGAATCCTTTTATTCTGCTCCACTGAGTGTTTAAGGAGATGCTTATAAACCCGACGCTTCCCAGTAATACAGTATTGTTATTGTTTTTCTAATCTCTGTATGGTGGGTCCATCCTAGTAACTCATGCACCTCCAGTAGCAGCGGTGAAGGCTGAAGTCTTACCTAGTTTCATGCTGTAACTAGGTACATTTCTGAATGGCAAAGCTGGAGACTGGATTCTTACATTCTTGGTGCCTCTAGTTTAGTGCTTCTTGGAAAGCAGTAGGTAAAGGACAATGCATGTGTTCTGGGGAGGCCATTCCTACTGCCTGCTTTGGCAACCCACCTGTGCTATGAAGTCAACCAGGATGGTCAGAACTGCCACTGATTCAACAGACTTTCTGTTTAGGTGCCTTCAGCAAAGTGAGGCCCATGTGAGTAACCACTGGGTGAGCGTTAATGATGCAAAGTTGAAGATTTCTCAGTACCTCTGCTAGTTTTAGATCAGCTAGGAACAATTTCTACTCTCTCCCAAGTGCTAGTGTTCCATAGATTTTGTTGAAAAGCCGTCTTCATGGTTGCTGGGATCTATATTCACCTTTCTTGCACCCCTCATCAGAGGAGACACTTTCCTACCCTTTTTACATATTATTCAATTAACAGTCAGAAAAGACGACAGGGGTAAAAATCACTCTAATTCTCCTATAAGCTGTTTGTACTGACCTAACTTTATTGTTTTCTGTGGCATCAGTCCAGTCTGTGATTAGCACATGTGAAAAAATTGAGTAGTACATTATGATTTCTTAGGGTGCACCAACATTAATACTTCCTGGAAAATCTCCCAATTGTCTTTGATACCTTTTGCATTGCAAATTGTCATTGTCTCTCATCAAGGATAGGTTATAAGATAGATTATGTCTCCTCGGATCAGATAATTAGAAAGTCGTTGGGATTTTAGGAATAAAACCACCTTTTTATCTTTCAAATGTAAGTTATTTGAATTGTGTGAGTTCTTAACATTGTCTGGCTGTCTATGATTTCAGGAAGTTGAGGGAGATATTTTAGAGTATGACTGGTGTTTGAATAATAGTAAAAGCTTTTTCTCTTATCTGATCACAAAGAAGGATTTTTGCTAGTTTGTGTATCTCACACCCAGCCGCATTCACGTTCACAGGTGGTTCGTTGGTTTGCAACACAGAACAGAAATCACAGCCCAAATAACTGAGTATTTTATTTTTAAACAACAAACCCAGTTCTCAAGATTGGGAATTGTACAGTTTCCCAGTTTATGGCAGCTTGTTTCCATTTCTTGCATTGGTCTGTTTCTCAAGCTTTTGTGGCAATTTCTGAGGGTTTTCTGTTCCTTTTTTTAATGGCTATTTTTGGTTAGCAGGTTTTCCCCCTGCCAAATGCAGAGAGTTTGGGGATTTTGCAGAGCTGAAGGTGAATTTGGTAATAAGTTGGTGGTAGAAATAATATTGGGAAGGTAGAAGAGAAACTCCTGTGACACTTCTTTCCCAAACAATGCTCTTACTCCACCTTAAAAAAAAAAAAAAGAAGAACGAAAAATGTGATTTGCACATGGGCTGGTGACTCAGACAAACATAAATCGTGAGCATATTCCCAAAGGCTCCAGCTAATCAGTTGTGCTATCCAATTTGGCCCTGAGTGGGTTCAGTTCAGCAGATGTTTGCGTAGTTACAGTGTGCCACTGGGACGCTGTGTTGTGCAATGTTGCATTACATTACTCAGAGCTCTAAAAACTCATCCCAAGGAGAATAAGTGGAGCACCAGTGGTATTGGTATAGAGATGATAAAAAACCAGTATTTGGCCTAGATAAGGCCAGCCATTGCACTATGCAGTGGGACAGATTTTCACCCAAGACGTTACCTGACTGAAGAAACGTGGGATTCATTATACCAGCACATTCTCTGGCTCACGTTCTCAGACAGAGCCCTTAAAGCCAGTAGATTTTCCTTCATTGCCTGCTCTATATGCAGTGGCAGCAACCTGATGTAGCCTTTTTTCTTCTATGAGGTGGTCAAATCTGTGATGCTGTTGACTCTCTTCAGGTGGGAGTGCGTTAAAAGACTTCAGTCTAGGAGAGCACAATAAGAGCCATTAGTTTCCATGGGAAAGAAACAGATCAAAAGTATCATTCAGAAGAGGTTTAATAAATTCAACCAGCTAACGTTACAGAAGGGATATAATACTTCACATCAGGTGCACAGAGATGGTGGTAAATTAAGAGTAGTTGTTCTTGCAAGTAGGGTAAGTTGCTCAGTTACTTTTAGTGCTTAACTTTAGAAGCCAAACATATAAATGTATTCTGCTTATGTGGAAGCATGTATCGATCTGAAATCCTGAGGTCTACAAAAGCACTGCGGCAGTGGCTGTTGGGATGGCACCACACCTAATAAACTGTCATGTCCCCTGTGAATGCAGTTTGAAAAGACAATCCTTGTTATCCTGTGTTTGGCACTATAAATCATTGTTAACAAATCCTGATTTGCTTGGTAGGGTAATGAATGATCTCCAATTTTCTCACTGTAATTAGTTTTACCAACTATTATTGCAAAGGGTATACTGAAATCCCTTTTAGCTCCACGTTAAAATCTCTGCGTGCCCATTCTTTGCAGAAGGGAGCTGACAACAGGCGTTATGAATCTTCTGATGGTAAATGCAGGTTCAAGAAAAGTGGACGAGATCCCCAGTAGAAATCTCTCTGAGGGTTGTAATTATCTAGTAGTATTTGCAGACCTCAGTGGGGCAGATTTGGTGTGGAGTGATGAGACCCAGAAATGCTGGTGTTTCTTTATCTGAAATCTTTTAGGTGTTGTCTTTTGTTTTCCAGGAGCTATTGAAAATGCAGTTTATTGTAACAGCTGCTGTAAGGGAGGCATCATCATTGCCAACTAAATACATTACGTGTAATAAAATCTACCCCGGGTCTATTAATTTTAGCATTTATAAACTGTAGTGCTGTTCCTAGGGTGAACTGAGACTCATTAAAGAGTTTGCTAACAACATGACCATCAAAGCAAGAAGAACAGCAAAAGCAGGCGTATGTTTGTTTCCAGCATCCTACTCATCATGATGAGAACAGCTGGAGCAAAACAACTGGTTTTGGAGAACAAAACTGTGTATTTAACTAGAGGTTAAGAAAAACATATATTATTAACAGAATATTTGAGAAACATTTAGGCAAGGAGAACAAATTACCTGGGCTGGAATTTGGTCAAGACAGGTCTTCAGCCCTCTGAGTGCTATTTCCTCATACACTGTAGAACCTTGCTCTAATGAGTGCTTGTACTTTTTGAATCCTCCTTTTTGCATCCTCCTTTAGACCCTTCTTGTGGATGAGGGTGATATTAGCCTTCTTCTAGTCTTCTGGGACGTCCCCCAATCTCCACAATTTCTGAAAGATTAGGGAGAGTGGCCTTGTAATGATGTGGAACAGAAGGAAATAAGAAATTTTATGTATTTGCAGGGTGATATGAAAATCTCCATTGGGTGCCAGAAAGGTCTCTAACTTTTTTTTATCAACGGGAGAGAGGAGTGTTGCAAGCAGTTGGTGGATAGCTTCATTTACAGTTTAAAAACCTTGAGGCATACTTAGTACATATTTCTGATGGTATTTCACGTGAACTTCCTTAGTAAATTTTTTCAAGTGCAAATCAATTTAGAAGAATCAAGACATGATCATTTATAAGCAATTTTTTAATTTATAAGTTTTTCTTGTGGTGATAATAAAATTTATATAAGTATCAGAAAGACATAAGATTTGCTACCAGTCTAAATTTGGTCTCTAATGCTATGTGTTACATATAGCCCATGTTTTGCTCATCAGCTTTTGCAAAGCAAAAGAATTATTTTGTTTGTTTCCCTCTCCCCTTCTCTTTCTCTTTCCCATTGTAAATTGCAAATGTGAACCTGAATAATAAAGAATTGCTTCACTGATTGCTAAACATGCATTATGGTGCTTTTAAACTCATTTCAGGTCATTGTACTGCAAATTAGTTTAATTGCAAGCAGTTAAGCTGTCATATACAAAGCCTTCATCTTCCAAGGGTCTCAGTTTCATGTGGTGAAAAGAGAATGCTCAATAGCATTGCATGTGTTTATTGTATGTTTAGTGTTTTGGGGAAAAGATGGCGTTGGGTCTCTAGAGGAGATGTGATGTCATTTCATGAGAAGGGATAGACAATCCCTGAGTAGAGCACTTCGGTGACAGTCCTGGGTTTGTGTCCTATGTAAAGGTGGTTGGCCACGTTCTGCATGAGGCAGAAGCCATTTTGCTCTTGTTACTGAAGTTTTGAACTTTGAATTTTGCAGTCCAAGTGGAAAGAACAACGCTGGCCTGATGCCAGTGACCTGCCAGTGTTATTGTTTGTGGTGAGATTTTAATCTGATAAAACTAAAATGAACATTTTCTTCTATGCGTATTGAAAATGGCGAACCTTGCAAAGGCTTCTGCATTGCATAAGTTGAGAATTTGTAGAAAAGCAGAGTCTTGTGCAAAAAGGAGGAATTACGGCAAAAAGTGTTACGGTAGAAAGGACTTAAAGGATGAAATGTGGTGACTTCCCTGAAGAAAGGGTTTGTGTTGATGATTTTTTGTGTCAGAGCTGTGCTGGAGACACCAAAATGTTGAGTGCGGAGCTGAGATGGTGTGAAAGTCCACCCTGCTCTCGAGCACGGGAGCTGCGTGCCACCCAGGGCTGCCTCGCGGAGGCGAAACGTAGAGCTGCTGTGCAAACTCAGTGACCTTGGAAATCACTAGTACTGTCATTTGACTAATTGATAGGATTACTCTGGAGAAAGATAGTGCAAAAGCCTCTAAGGAAATAGGAGTATGTGGTATGGGCGGATTAATGATGAGGAGAAGCGATGTGATAGTATTGTTTTGAGAGGAGCTTCCACAGACCTTTCATTTTGCCATTTTCTGAAGAAGTACTACCTTTTCATCACTTTCTCATATTCTGGGAGAATATATTTACTAATTCAGACTACATCATGTTGTTGAACCTTTTAAACAACAGATCTTTGTCTTCTGGTGAAAGTTAGAAGTAAGGAGATACTGGTGTAAGTCAGGAAAACACTCCCTTCATACCGCAGGCACTCAGTTCCAAAACTTGCCCAAAGTACGACTTCTTCCTATGTGAATGATTAACGTTATGGTGAATATTAGTATATTCTTCTTTTGAGTCACTTGGAAGGATTGTAGGATTGTACCTGAGGCAGAGAACACATCTCCTGATTGCAAGAATTTAAGGCTGAATTTCACAGAAAAGAGTCCAATCCTCTTTCGCAGCCTTTTATGTCAGAACTCAAAATTGCTGTCTGATAAAATGTAGGACACCAGATTGAATTACTTCATTGAACCACTGCTGTCCCCTGTTAATGGTAATTGCACGGATATAGCGGTCTTTCTTGGCAACATCTCAGATATTTACCTCCTGCTGTTTTTCAATTCGAACCTTTGATGAAAATATTCCCAGTACTTCTTTAAAGCAGACACCCAACTGTCTTTCTTGACAAAGGCAAGGTCTTTAAATCAGATCCTGACAATTTGTGACACAGCAGTCTATCTAAATCACCTTTTACCTATGTCTCTGTGTCATTTCCTGAAAAAAAAAGTGTCCATCAGCGGAAGGTTGCTGAAGGCTTGGTGCTCAGAGAGCCTGTGCGTGTGGCAGCGTGGAGCTGGAAGGTTTGTGTTTGTTTCACTGGAAGTAATTAGATGAAGGCTTGTAAAGTTGCGATGCATGCTGTAATGGTTTGTTATAAATATTTCGGGGTACTTTGTCCGTAAGAAAAATATTATTAGGTTATTGCTGTTCTCTGACCATTAGGAGCGAAGTTTTTTTAACAGCTTTTCCTTTAGCGACGGTAGACCTGTTTATAAAAACAAGAAAGACAGGGCAAATGTTTTCCTCTTTTCTACACCTGAGGGTTAATGTGCATTCAGCTGAAGCAGCTTATTCACCTTCTGAAATCTCATCTCACTTGATGTTCTGAGCTCTCCCTCCCACAGAGAGACGTGGATGCCACATCCACCATTCGCTCTAGCAAACGCTATTGTTTCAAGCCATCTTGCGTCATGATGAGTAGTCCTTTGACTCATGCAGTCAGATCAGTGCAGTTCTCATTCCTGAGGAGCTTGCTGTCTGGCATTGCTGCAAGATGGTGACGGTTCACTTGCGCTCGAGGGTTTTCCAACAGATCTCTTTGCGTTGCTGAGTATGCTTTTGGTACAAAGTCACGGTTGGCATATAGTATCAGAGGAGTTGCCCATATTATGTAGCCTCGCTGCAACAAAATTTTGAGGAAAAATCTGTAGAAAACGCTTGCTTGTGAACAAAGAAATTAATTTATATGAGTATTTATTATGAATGTTTTAGCTGTTCCTTTTATTCAGTGATATCTTCAGCATAGAGACAGTGCCTCCCTGTGCCTTTGTCTAGTACATTGGGTAAATAGATTTCTAGCTATTCCTGTAATAGAACTTCTTAAATAACATTGACTAATTGTTCTACCTTAGCAGATGAAAAGATTAGTTGTTAAATGGCAGAATAGACACCAGCTATAATAAAATATCATGAGATAACTTCATTAGCAAAGTGTTAGACTTTGCCAAGCAGGATGTGTCTGTCAGGGGTGGTGATGAAACATGAGCTAGGAGGGGAAAAAAAATGACTGTTTTACCCTGCGCAAGTGTGTGTGCCAGGCTGGTGGAGTTCACATTTGGAGAGGCATCACTATAGCACATGGTGACACAGTGCCATTTGGAAATGAGAGAAACCTTTCAAATGAAGGACTGGACAAACGGGTATATCAGTGAATGCAAGAGGAGTATGTTGTATTTTCAAAGGAATCATTTCAGATGCCAGGTGGAAGGGTTTTCATGATGTGCAGTTGAAATAAATAGTAGAGAGAAGAGAGGGATTTAAGAGTTTTAAAACACTTTCAGTTCTCCTAGAAGAGATGCTCTTGCAGTTTCGAGTTCCCTCTACTGTGATGAGGAACGGAGAAGGGAAGAGAACTACTGTCTCTTTTCCTGCTCCCATCCTTACCTTTTGATTTCTCAGATGACTTCTGAAGATGGAAATGACAAAGTTCAAACAGTTCAATGGCATTGCCATGCTTAGAGTATCCAGATTCCGCTTTCTTTTCTTTAATGAAATATGGCATTAAAAGTAGTAATTAAGGTACTTGTACGATTATGCTTTTGTGCAGTAGTAGCGGTAGCTCCAGAAATTTTCCAGCCGCAGTCCATGTTTCTGCAGACAAGCTCACGCACACACAGAGGTGGGAGAATTGGCAGCACAGATGCTGGAAAGGGACTGTGTTTTGGGGCTCTCTGAAAGGCTCTGATGCTGGCTAGTCCAGATGCAGAGAGCTCACTTACACCTGGTAGTAAACCGTCCTCTTCTCTCTTCCTGCCTCCTCCACAGTATTAACATCTGGCTTGCAGGATTGTTTCCACCTTGAAGTGGCAGCTGTGTCAGAGGCAATGTGCTCTCGCAGCAGAGAACGGGAGCAGAAGCAAACCTGAACCTGCGCTGGCAAATCCATGCAGGCACCTTCTGAAAGCACTGTGTCTTCTGCTGTGTGCTTATGGTTGCCAGCTTGGAAGAGGCAGCCGTGAAGCCTGGGATGCTGTTAAACACCACCGAGGACTTGTTTGCTCCCTCCCCATTCCCCCTTCCCCACTGAACACAAACTGTGAGAAGTCCAAGAACTGCTATGGTGCCAACAAGAGCAAAATTACTTGCAGCTGGTGAATGCCACCTGCTCCTGCCGAACTTCAGCCAAAACAGTTTCCTCCCCGGAGTGCCCTGGAGTGGGGAATCCAAAAGCTGTTTAGAGCAGGGTGATATTTAGTGTGGATGGGGAGGAGACGTTGCAATTCTTGCCTGAGAGCAGCGTGTGTTATGCAGGAGGTCTCTGGTACTAATGGCTGTCTCTCCTTTCCAAGCTGCCTCAGATCCCCTCTTCTGCATTCTTCCAGTATGTTGCTTATGAATATTAATTCAGCCCTCTCTCCCTTTATATGCCATCCTTTTTCCCCATCCAAGCTAATGCAAATTTAATGTTGTTTAAAAAAAAAAATGCTGCAAGTGATAGCAAGAGCAGAGTGTCTTCCTTGAAGGTTCTCTGATGTATTAATGCAGTGACACCTGATGACACTGTGTTTTCCTCTGTGGTAGAAGCACTGTTTGACCCTGAGAAAGAAAAAGAAACACCTTTCCTTGTGATTCCCACTCTGTTTCTTAACAGCCTTCCTCATCCATCCCTAGCGTCATTTGTTTGCCCAGCGTTTCCCAGTAGTTTGCAGATTATTTTATGGTTTTGGTTTCCTAAGTACATACTGCTTACTTAAGTTACCTCTCGTATAGAAACAAAAGGGCAACATCATTATGAATTCATAGCAAGAGGCCACTTAGCATCCCTCTGGTTACCGTATTCTTTCTTGTAGAGGACTTCAGCGGCTCAGAGGACTTTGTTCTGACTGAATCCATGGAAGTTTTCTTGTATTTATTTAGAAAAGCATCAGTGCCCAAATGTCTACATTCATTTAAAGGAAGAATTTGAAGAGTGCTGTTGTTGAACTGACCTATGAAGAGTTTTATGAAGTTCGTGCCTGGCTTTAGGCATAGGGTGCTCAGTGAAATGTCTTAGCAGGCACTTGCTTAGGTACCTTTCAGAGTCGAAGGCTAAGTTTATTAATCTTGTTGGCTGTATTATCATTAGTTGTTGCTTCTTGCTTTCACACCTATCTGCAGGACAATGCCTGGATTGATAATAACTAAACCCTCTTTATTATTTCTTAAAATTATCATTTAGGATGTTTATCGGAAGGTAAGTTTGCTGCAACTCATTCAGAAAGACAAACCAAGCCTCAGCCGGTGTATGAGATAGGATTGATACTCATGCTGTCATACGCTCACTCGCATATAGAATTTCAGATATGAAATTAATAATATTATTTGTTTGTTATTGGTAGCTTTGTTTCCAAAAACTTCCCAAGGTCCTTTCTAGGGACCTTTGTGGATGGAGTCCTCTACCTGATGTTAACAATAACTGTGTACATGAACAGTTGAAACACAGGGGTTTTTTTGGGAAGCGCTAATCCCTAGAAATTCCGCTGACACCCTGTTCTCCTTCTTCCATCTTTCTCCTCCTCTTTCCACATTGCCCAGAAATTTCTTGCTTCTAATACAGGATAGCTCTTTGGAGGAGCTAATCATTTCCTTTCTATGCATACCCCAGAGGAATGTGAAATGCTTGTTCCCTATAAAAGGATGCTTGTGCTGCCTAAAAGTGCACAGAAAGGCAGCACGGTAAAAATAGGTCGCAGCCATTATCTGGAGGTCATTGCATCAAAACTCTCTTTTGCAGTTTTCCCTTGAAGAACAGCTTCCCTGACCCAGGAGGTCTGTTTCTCTCCTGTGTTTCTGTGCTCGTGCTTTCCACAATGCTTATGGTCTGAATAGGGATGTGTTTTTTCCTTCTTTCTTTTTCCAATTTCTGTGCCAGCTGACTGTGTTCATATAGCTGGAGAGCAGTAAAGTATTTCATCTGTTGACTGCTGCATCTAAAATAGATTAAATTAGTGTTTATTTAACTTTTTACTGCTGACTTACAAAATTACTTTTAGTCTGGTTTGAATACATAACTTTTTCTATTAATTTATTGCCACACTCTGCTTTGATTGCTTTTTTGCAGTGGTATCAAGCTGTATGCTGCTTTAATATTTTCTCCAAGATGTACTCTTGATTAAGTCTATGTTGGATATTTATACCACCAAGAGGGATACTACTTAGAAATTCAGTTTCTTAATAAATACCTATTTTTAAAGCTCCTACTTCTCTGAATTAAGGTGACTTGATTTAACTTTAGTTTATCACACTTTGTTTCATGAAGCTGTTGCATATACATTGGAGGAAAGTATTTTCCTGCGTCCTGAATCACGCATATGGCATCGTTGATACAGGATCAAAGGGGAGGTGATTTCGGATGATGTGCAAAGCATATTGGTTTAAATTTCTATATAGTACCAGAATGATTTCTATTTTAGTCCTATGGCAGGATCTTGGTAAGAGGCTGAGAGCTCCTTTCATTAGTTTCTATACATGTACATTAACAGTCCTTGTCTCAAGAATCTCATAACTGAAATTAACTCTGAAGTTTGAGATGAAAAAAAAAACAAACCACCGGAGAAGAAAGGTATTACACACACACACAAAAAGATTATGTGTAAATAACTAAGTAATCGTAAAAATCAGAAGCCACTTCACAGTGGCTGTCTGTAGCTGTTAGCCAACTGCTTTTATGGATGTGAAAAGGCACAAGACTGAAAACTGTACAAGTCTAGTAGCAGAGTTCCAAGTTTTGTGTTGACCAGTCTCATTCCGTTGGCTTCACCAGAGCTGTGCCAGGTTACTCCGACTCATGACATGGTCTGTCTTACGTAGCAAGTAGTAACATAGTCAGCAGGTGTGTAGGAGCTGATGTACTTCACAAATGATATTTTTCTGTGTAACTTCCTAGGAAAGTACTTCTTTCTTGGTGGTTGTAGGTGGTTTATTTTTTGCTTGTTGTGCTCTAGGGGTTTATATACGGTAAAACTGATGCTTTCATATGGTCTTGAATTAGTTTATTAGCCTAGCCAATTACAGTTAACCTTTCTTTACACCACAAAATGATCCAACTATTTGTAATTCTTCTTGAGACACGCCATTTTTTTAAGTGGCCCTATTTGTCAGGTGCTGATTTGTGAGACAAATAATATCATATTACTATAAAGTATGGAGCATGCTTGTGAATCTTGCGGACTTGTCCTTTAGCCGTGTCGGCTGTCATTGCTCTTGCCATCTGAAGCCTGTTGCCTGTACCGTGGGTGCTCCTCCTTCCCCAGGCAGCATAGATTTAAACACAAGTCAAGTCGCTGGCTTTTGTAAGCTACTGAGGTGGATTTTGTCTGTGCTGGATGGAGATGCATTCACACATGGTCCCTTCTGCTGGCTCCGCTGGACATGTGGTGACTTCCAGCAGGGGAGCAATAGCAACCAGGAGGGAATTTGCGATGTCTTCAGCTGCAGCAGCTGTTTATAAAGTTAACATCTGTCCTGGCCTCAGTCTCAAGATTGTCAGTGTTTTCATATTGATAAATCGAGCATTTGTATAGTTTGTCTGAAAACATTCCATTGTAATGCCTTTTCTTTTGCTTTTTTCACTTCTGTCATTTTGAAGGAAATGAAAAGCACTTGTATGTAGATTTTATTTTTTTTTTTCCCCTCCAAACCACCTAAATATATTCTCTGCAGATGGAAAGGCCTTGTTGCTTAGTGATAAAAGTAGTATTTCTCACATCAGTTTAAATTTCACTCTCCTCTCTCCACGGTCTCATCTCAACAAAGCATAGGTTCAAGTTTAAACACATGCTTACATCCATTTTATTCAGGAGAGCGTGTAAGCACACATGCATAACTGAAGTCAATGGGATTTAAGTGTGTGCTTCACTTTAAAGCATGTGCTTCACTGCTTTGTTGAATACCGGGGTGTTTAATCTAAGTGGTTTGGAAATTACAGTGGCCTTGGACATACTGGTTCTTTTATCCATCTGGAAAAAGGGCTACTGTGAAATCTAATAAGTACTGCTCACACTTTGAAACTTTTGTGCAAAACACAGTTGTTTCTTTCATGCTCATCTTCCTTGCGGTATGTTTAGTTTACACAGAAAAGCACGATACGAAGATGGTTGGAATTTGTTACTGTGCTTTAGAGTGGGGTGGTGCTGAGACTGCTGGGTGCAGGGAGGTGTTCGCACTGCAGCTCTGCCCGGCTCTTCTGTCGAAAGAGTAATGGCCCCCAGGACTGCGACATTTAATCACTGCAGCTAGCACTGGAGTCTTTCCAGTGGCCACTTGTAAGTCCTTAACTCACCCAGGGTACCAGCATCTTTCCACATACCGTGTTAGAATGAACAGCTCAAAGGCAGCGTGAAGAGCAGTCACTCGTATCTGTCTGTCTGTATGTCTGTGTTACTTGAATATCTGTTTACACATGTAATTTTCTTTCAGATGTTGAACTGCAGCTCAGCAGCTGGGCCCCAATGTTTTGAAAATCTTTGAGAACTAATTAGGCTCTCCTCAGAGTATGGCTCATCCAGCCAGTCTGAATAAACAAATGTCACCATTTGTATTAGGAAATCTCTACAAATGACTGATCCCTGTCATGGGGTAACATTAATCTTTTTAGTATAGATTTCCAATAGTTAACCATCTGGCTCCATGCAGTTCTGCAGAAAACATTCGCTACCGGGGCCAGTGGAAAGAAGAAGGTGGGATTAATAACCTCAATACATCATATGAAGCATTAATCTTTAGGATTGGCCATTTGTTTTTATCAAAACAACTCCCTTAAGATAATATTTCCCAGCATGTAGTACTTGCATGGACTTCTCTCCAAATGTGTTTCAGTATCTGCCATGATCTGCAGTTTGCAAATTTAGTGTGGAGGATAAAGGCTGGAAGAATTTGACATTGCCTTCTGATTTATGTTGCGTTTACCATCCCAGCCTGTTTAGTGGAAAAGTCTGACCTTTGCAATATTTGTCGGTAAAGCTTTTCATTCAAAATAACACTTTTATATGAGAATGTGAAATTACTCAAGTAAACGTTCATAATTAATACAGAGGCTGGTACCAACAGCACTGTATTCACTCGATGGATGAATTTCATCAACTGGGCTGTAAAGATAAGTCCAGTGTCTTGGTCTAGGTTAAATGATTTCAATCCGGCTAAGCATTTAGGCACCTGCTTGACTTTAATCACTGGTTGTTCCACAGATTTCATTGGTCCTAAGTGCTTTTTTGAAATCCAGCCATATGACTTAGGTCCTGCCTGAGGTCCCTGACTTGCAAGCTGTGGCAAATTAAAGGCAAAAAACAGCTGAAGAGGTTACGGCCCTCAAGCTGTCTGTCCTGCCCTTGTGATGGAGATTACCTCCTCTGCAAGGCAGATGAATGAATGGCTTCTAAAGCGTATTAAGTTAAACTCAAATTGGAGACATAATACTCCAAGCTGAAAACTTGAGCACTCCAGAAGCTGCTTCATGAGCCATTCAGTTGTCTCTGCTGTGGCGGGATGACAACTGCCATCAGGGGAACGGAGTAGATGGCGTAGGGGACGGTAACTACTTTGGCTGTCTGATTTTAATCTATCACTGCATGCAAATCAGAGCTCTCAGTCCCTTTCTTGACAGCCTGGCTTGTGAAGTTTACTGCTGATTGCAAAGCTGGCTGGCTCGTGTGCTGCTACCTGACCTCCCTTTAGTGCTGTCCAGTGCTCGCCTGGCTTTATCGCTCGCCCAGGACAAGAGGAGCAATTTAGACCGGAATCTCCTTCAGAGGAGGGACTGCATCGTCCGTGCACTCGGGTGCGGCATGTTGTGAACACTATCAGAACAGAACTAATAATTTTCTAATCTGCATGTGACACTGGTGCACTTGAGTAATGTACAGCACTCCATACATAAACCATGTTTATACCTTTTCACCCAATCACGTCTGTTGCAGTATTTCCAAATAAATGGTGGGTCTCTTACTGATTCCTCCTGATAGAGTGTGATTTGTAATAATCTTGTCATGCTAAACTCATAATAATACTAAATGAAGACATTTGTTGAAGGAAGTGATTGTAAATTACATGCAAATTCAAGCCTTGCTGGCATTAATCAATACTGAAACATAACTTTTGCATTCCTGTTATAATACTGCTGAACTTAATCCCATGGATTTTACATTTCCCTGTGAATTAAACATTTATTTTCATTTAAAACTTTTTTTTTTCCTACCGGAATAGGAAAATGCTGGGGTTTTGAGTATGCAGTCTTGGAAGTCCTGCACTTTCATATGTAAACCTGGTAACTCTTATGTGTAGTTAATTAATCTGTATTACTTAAACTGGTTCGTATTCCTGTCTGGTTGTGACTTGAAGGTGCTCAACCCATCAGACAGGCATTTCATTTCGAGTTGACCCATCTGAAGGGAGTTGGCGGTTACTTCATCCCAGTCACCTGAACATC
This sequence comes from Coracias cyanogaster, assembly GCA_033124195.1. NCBI lineage: Eukaryota > Metazoa > Chordata > Aves > Coraciiformes > Coraciidae > Coracias > Coracias cyanogaster. The sequence continues at coordinate 185,175 of JAVSBS010011950.1, read as the reverse complement.
TTTCTCCAAATGTGTTTGTTATGGGAGTTGCATGTGGTCATGCCCAGCTCTTTGCCTAACCAGTTACAGACCAGGGCTTTGTGGTATTGGCCAGCTGCTGATTTATATTCTCGGCAGCTCCCCTACCTTGCATTCTTCTGGAAAGCCATGTGCATATAAGAGGTGGTTTAAAAATACATCCACAGCATCAGAGAGCAAGTGACTGAGAAATCAGTCCTGCCTAAGGTTGCAGGCAGGTTTCTTCACTTCAGTGGGACTATGCAGGATGTGTTATGTTACATTAGGGACGTAAGTAAAGCTTTGCATAGTCAGCCTCTCTAAAAGACGTTATTTGACCTTAGAAACAATTCACTGTTTTCATTCTGTGGCAGTGTTTGATTGAGAACCATCTCATGGTGATTATGATGTGCATTTCTTTTCATCATAGGAGCCCTTTACTCCTTAATTAAGACTGAAGGGCCAATGGTCTGCTCAGAGTATATAGAATATTAGACCTAATAGGAATGGATAGAATCAGAGTATTCTGTTAGATTCTGAATTTTTTTTCAAGATCTGGGTTTTTTTCAGGCATTTCAATGCCAATGTATTTTGGTTCAGCAATATCAGTACCGCATACTTAGCAATGTAGTTGTAATTCTATTTTCATATGTATTTCCATTAAAAATAGAGGGATGCTTCAGTATCTCCTGATCATTTTTCCATTTAATCTTTCCACTAGTATCATCCACCTGTTTTTGTTGAATGTGGAAACTGCAGCTGATTGTTTTTGATAAACACTAATACATTCTGCCAGCGATTCTTTCCACTCGTTAGAGTTATACAAGAAGATTAATCGTACTTGGTTTTATTTTAAAATATTAGGCATCAATAATACAAAAGCTGACACTTTGGGGAATTTACCTTACTGGATTATTTATGTCTTGGACAAATTTTTTATTTAAGCAATTGCTTCAGAGTGAATGCAGAGAATGTCAACTGTTTGTTCCCAGCCATGTGCATGTAGACTGGTGTGTGTGCTTTCTAGGAACAGCACTACTTGGGCACATTTTCATTCTGTTAAACTCTAGGGTTTGAAATATTTAAGAGGCTGCTGTACTTCAGTCCTACCAATCCCTCTATTTTGGGCCTGATTTAAGGCGTATTGAAGTCAGTGCACATTCTTTGTTTGATCTCAGTACATATAATTCGCAGGGACTTGAAGTTAATAGACCAGATCATCTTCTGTGATACATGTAGTTGATATTTATGTGTCTGCACGAATGTGCGTCCGCGCACACGCTCACATAAAACCTTGCATACTGTCGTAGATTGTTGTACTATGGAGTTCCACATCTTTGAATCCTGTTTATGTGGGAACTACTAGCTTAGTGGAAAATGGACAATAGTGGAAATAACTGACATGTCTTTCTCAATTCAGTTATTTTCAGCAACGAGTTCAACGGTCAATCCATTTAGCACTGCAGGGCAACGCTGCTGTCGGCAACTTGCAGCGTCCTTGTTGCTGGGTGTATTGACTTTGGTCAAAGAGAGAGCAAAGGGTCTAATGTAGAAGTCCCTGGCTTCAGTAGGCTTTGGGTCAGAACCTAAATACGGTTCTTATCTGCTATATTGTTCAGCTATTACATTTTTACAAGTGTGTTTGATGTTTCTTGCTCTATCACTTCTGCATTCATTGTCTGAGTGAAGCGACATTTTTCAGAAGAAAATTATTAAAGAAATAGGGTCTGATTTTCTCTTTCTTTAACACCGGCAGCAAGGTGGTGTAACTTCTTTGAAATCAGTGCAGTTACACCAGAATAAAACTGGTGTTAATGGAGTGCAGACATTGATGTTAATGGAATGGAGAAATCTGAGAACTTCTTTATAGCAGATTCAGTTGACTCTAATTTTGATCACCTCCCTTGGACTGGAATTAGTAAACACTCAAATAGGTAGAACTGCACTAAAAAAGTAATAGTAGTATAATGGCATGGAGAATACATCCCTTTTCACTCGGAGTGATTGCTACGGAACCCTTCTAACTTGCAGTTTCTTAGTGAAAATTACTCTTTAATCAATCCATTTAACTTGAATGGTTTCAGACATCGAGCCAGAATTTCAGCCGCAGCTCAGACTCTGTATTTTATGGAACAGGTTTTTGCCTTGAGAGGATCTTCTCCAAATGTATCACTGTTGTGACTCAGCTTCCTTCAGATGAAGTAGACGGAGGTAAATTTGGCATTCTGATGAAAGCCAGAAAACCAGAGACTGGAAGTTTTAACAGATCATCCAGACTATTATGTGCAGGAAGAGTTTTTCTTTTAAAATAAAGCTGAATGGTTGCGTTAGAGATCAGATAGTGAGATTCAAAACAGGCATAAACACAAATGAAGGCAATTTGATTTCCAGGGTCTTCAAAGCTTTGTATTTAGATGTTTGCAATTACACGTTTGTCTGTGATAACTATAAAACATTAGGCTCTGTGAGGAAGTTCTTATTTTTCACTGCCTTCCTCTTGCTGGTATAGTGCCATGTGGTTGCACAAGGTCAAAGTCATGCAGTATAGATAACAGTGAAATCTCCTATCTTTAGGAGGGGCTGTAAGTCATAAGTAGGACTTTTTTGTCCTCTTTATCTCTTCTTTTGATATCTGCAGAAAAAATAGGATGCTAAAGTAGCACAAACGAGGACAAGCAGCATCTAGAACATCTTATCATAGGAGTATACTGAATTATTGGTGTATATAGCATGTTGTGCCTCCACCTGCCACCAGAGGAGACATGGCTTATGTCAAAACCTCTGCGCACACTGCTGGTCTGTATGGTCCTTTTGCAGTGTTGGTACATACCCACGTTAGATGGACCCATCAGCTCATTGAGGGGAAGTTTGGCTGGTATGGAGGTGCCTTGAGTCCAGAGGCTGCAACATGTTCTAACATCTCTTGGTTCTAACATGTTTTAACATGTCCAGGTTATATTGCAGTATTTTGCCAGACCTGGGCTAGCGGTTTACAGAATGGTTGTCTGGAATTCTGGAAACTCAGACGACTTCTGTGGACTGTGAGTTTCATTGTTGGTTCATACCCACCTTCCAGCAAAGTACAGCAGAAAGATGCTGGGATTGCAGTCAGAGTGCTGAATGTCTTTTTTGTTGGCTTGTGTTGTAATTTTCAACATCAAAGCTTTCTGTGTCCGCAAACAGGCTTTAAAATTATTTGAGATTTAATTCCTGATATTCACAGAGCAATGTGAGCCATCAGTTGAGATTCTGAAATTGTGGTGGGGAGACATGGGGACAGGGATGCACCTCAGTTGAGGGGAGTTGGCGTTAATGGTCCAAATTTCATTGCGATCCAGACTTAATACACTGTTTTGAGCAATGACTGTAGAATACAGAACGTGTAAATGTCTCAGAAGATTACATTGAACAGAAAGAGTTTAAGGGATTTTGGATTCTTATTTTTGAATAAGAAAAAATGACTACACCCGAAGCATTGCTTCTGGAGAGGAGAGGGGTGATGGCTGGCTATTTTATTTGATTTCTCCTGGTATCTGAGTGCCAGCCACTGAAATAGAAGCCAAATGAAACATTAGGGACTCTGCAAGTATGACTCACAATTCTAGCACTGCAGCAAAGTTTAAAGCTAATGAAAAGAAAATACTGAGCCACTGGCTTAAAAAAAGAGGCAGAAATATTTGTCATATCCAGGAGTCTAAAGGCCTCATCTTTACTGTATTCAACCAGAAGCCACAATTCTCAGTGCTGCCTTGGGCATATGAGTTGTGGGGCTTCAATTTCAGTGATTTGACATCTGCGGATGAGAAAAGAGATGAAAATGTCTCCCAGGGTCTACACGATAGCAAGCTGCTGTATGCAAAGCAGAGGTGGACATGGGGCCAAAGACAAGGGAGGTGTCATCAGCACTGAACAGGTAAAAGCTGCTGCTGACTTGGAGAGGAGTTTTTCGTGACTGAAGTTTTCGCTCTTAAAAAGGATGGCAAAAAAGCTGTGACAGCACGTTTCCATACACTAGGCTTGTGGTTGATGTAGTGATTTTTAAGCAAGGTATTTGTACCTTGTAGCAAAGCTGAATTTTACTCCATGGCTATAAACTCTGGCAGTTGCTGCCTTACAAGGGAGCGCTTCAGCTCGTGTTACTAACTGTGCAGAGTACATCATAGTTTATTTGTTTCAGTACAGGTTGTGGAGGCTGGTTGTGTATCTTTTGTAGGTTGCTAGGTTATACACAATCTTTCTACTAAACACATACAGCAAATAAAATCATGTAAGTGCTGCAGAATGGATTGTGGGGTCAACATCTTCCTCTTTCTTCGTTTCGTAGCCTATTCCAGCCTCTGAGAAATGTGAACAATTACGCAGGTGTAGTCTCCGCCAAAAGTAAGAAAGATTGAATTTGCTATTTGTAGCAGTATAAAGCAAATTCAGAATTCAATAATGTGTATTTTCATTATCCTAATGGAAGATTTCAGTATGTTAAATGTGTTCAGATGTCCTTGGCAAAATTGGGGTCAGTCATGTGAAATGGAGACAAAATGTGTTTCATCATCTTGTGGTTATTATACTACAAGGATTTCATTGTAAAGTGCAACAAGTAATTGCAGCCACATTTCTGATGCTATTGACTGCTTTATCTAATGGAAATTATTTCTTTCTTGATTATTTAAAATGAACCTTTTACCATTGTCATGTAAGAAAGTTGTAAGGGTTTGGGGGTTTTTTTTTGAAAAAAAAAACCAAAACATTACAGCACTACTACTAACAACAACAAATTCAGAGTGTGCACTTCTCAAACAGATTTTAGCCGAGAATCTAAAGGTGCTTTAGGAAAGAAATCATCATTAAATTCCTTGTGTGTGGAAAGCAAGTGGAGATGATTAGTATAAAATTGAGAAACTGTTACTCATGCTAGGCCTGACTGAAAACTGCAGAAGTCAATAGTAAAGTACTCATTAGCGTAACAGGCTTTGTCTCAGGGAGTTTTTTATCCCCAGATCTGCCTAAATCTGTGGGACTGTTTGTGTTTCATCGGTGGCTGGGGGATTAGGGTGTGAAGTGGATTCATCTGCCTGGAGAGACCCAGTGCAGTGGTCACCCTCTGCCTGCGTGCTTTGAGGATGTGCAGGACTTGCAGTGTCCTCTTTGTGAAGGAGATTCACTGCTGCAAGGTTTGTTTTGCAGGAATTGGGCTGATTTCCCTGGGGAGATCTGCAGGAGTGACCTGGTCTTTTAGTTCAAGACCTATATTTGAACTTAGAGCTATCATGCAGTAGACCAGGGATGAGGGTCCTCCTTCAATAATTATTGCATCATCTTCTTGCGTTGTTTTTTATGTCCCAAGAGTCCTACTCTTCACCCCCCCGCCCCATTCATATGTACGGATGCACACGTACACACACGCTTTCCATGCCGATATTCTTGGGCTACTAACAGAAGTACGGGCACATTAAGTGCTTTAATTCGTTACAAGATAGCCACAGAAAAATGGAGCTTGTAAAACGTGAAAGGCTGTGGGGACCCAGAATTCTGCCTCATCTAAGATCACAGTCTATCCAAATTCATGTAGGATGTACCTCGGAGAGATTGGGGGTTTTTTTTTTCAGTTTGTCTCAGAGTGACAAAATGAATTTTCACACGACACTGGAATATGTTGTTTGCTGTCTGAGGTCTGGACTGTCAGTTGCCCCTGTTTTTCATGATTCAAGATGCGCTTTATAGCTACCAATTTGCAGATTTAGGATGCACTGTAAAAATCTTACTTACGGGATATTTGCCTGGCAGCAAACATGCGTTGCCATGTGCTTCAATTCACTGCAAATCGAGTCTTCGAGTATATCACTTGAAAATTCCTTGGGTTGTCTTTGCCAGGCTTTTCTTTTGCAACCAATAAAACATTCCTCACTTGTTTTGCATTTCTCAGTTTGCTGTATTAAAAAAAAAGAAACAAAAAAGCATATTTTGTTCATCCCAGAAACCTCAGAGACCAAATTCCAACATGCGTGTGCTGCGTCTCTGCAGATGTGAAATAACTGTTGATCTAAAGGGGTTATTCCAGATTTACACCTGTGGAGCTTCGCATGCAAGAAGGCCCCAAACTCATGGCAGCACCAATTTTGTTCAGAGCAATTTTTTAATGATTTCTACCCCTTGATCTACTGTAGTGTAGATTTTATGGGTCAATGTGGCTAAAAAAATAAAATCAACATCTGGTAATGTACAGCTTTGTTTGTTTAGATTTATAGAGCCAGGAAGGGATGCAGTGGTGCGTGGCTGCGGATCCAATAAACAGATACTGTGGTTCTTTCTGCTTTTGGGGGAAGAGTTGATCAACTGCAAACAATCCCCACTGCTGAGTTTGCTCAGCAAGCTGCTCAGGAGACCCCAGCCAATAATTATGCTTTCCAGGCATTTGGTGTTTTACGAACTTGGTTCTGATTTCTCCCCATATGCAAATGTAGGGTTTCAGCCAGGCCAAGGCACCGGGAGCAAAGTGCTGACGTGACACTTTGTGCCAGGATTTAGTAAGATCCTCTGAAGCACACAGTCAGGGGAGCTTTAGGGCTATTAAGCTGCTCAGCCACGGTGCCATGACGCTTCTGCTCGCCTCTCTCACACCATTAATTTGCTACCAGTTGTGAACAGTTGTTTCCATGGGGCAGTGAAAATAAACCTATGGAACAGGGTGCCACAACGGCTCTCTTGCCATTAGGCATGGATTTTTTTTTTTTCCTAATTTTATTTTTATTTTTGTTACTTTCAAAGGAGCCTCCCTTTTTATTATTATTATTGTTATTATTATTATTATTTGCAACATGTTCACCAGACAAAATGATTATGTTAAGGCAGAGACATCACATCACTTACATTTCATAGCTCAGTGCAATTTTCATAAAGTGCGAGGCAACATCCAAGAAAACATGACTCAGAATTAGAGTTTCAGAAGATTATTATATAGACATTATTTCCCCCAGGTCACGGGCTTTAGTCAAATTTGGAAGAGAATGAAATTGCCAACAGTGAAAAGCAGACAGAAAGGTATGAGTTCATGAGCAGAGAAATAACATTTTCATTTGTTCCTTCCCCATGGGAAAGATTCAACATTCCGGTAAATGGAGACGGTTATAAGAAATGAATTTTTGTCAGCAGGGATGTGATTTTAAGGCTCACTTATCCATTGGCAATCTAGATTTCTAACCCCAGGAATCTAGGAAATTGCTACAGAATGTAGTCTTTATTATAAACAAGGGTTTTTTTCTTTCTTTCTTTTCCTTTTTTTTTTTTTCCACCCTGTCTTTTTTAGTAGTTGAGATTTTTAAGGTGCAGGTCTCTGCTTCTCTGAGCATTTCAAGGGGTCATATTGCCACAGAATTATTCTGTGTGGCTTGCTGTCCCTTTGAACTGTTTCTTCTGTGGTGCAGTGATCCCTCTCACCCAGAAATTCCTCTGATCATTGGAACAAGGATGTTTTTGAGAACTAAAAGCACCCCCAGCAATGTGTCGCTGGCAGTAGACTTTGCTCCCAAGGATCTAAGCACCATTCCTTGCTTTGTGTTTTTCTTCCTTACCCATTTTTAAGCTCTTCTATTCACACAAGGAAGGAGAACCAAGTAACAAAGAGTTTTAGGGGATGGCTCTTGTGTGTACAGCTGGCTTTCCATGGCACAATCCCAGGCAGGCTATTTGGTAGTTATTTTCTTCCAAGAGAAATGTTCATTGCTTCCTTCATCTGACTCTTCTAACCTCACTGTGCATTTAGATTCAGTGAGGATGTTCAAATGTAGTTACTGTGCCTTTTTGAGAGTAAAAGTGATTTTCTATGAACCTAAACCCTTAATTTCTGATGATGCAGATCAGTTCTCTAACATTCTTATCTTCATATTTTTTCAAAACTATTAACTTGAAAAGACATACATCTGAAGCCTCCTTCCCTAGTGTGTTTTTGTCCATTTTAATATCTTTTCTTACGACCAAGACCTATTTGCCTTACTGTGTTGTTATCAAGAAATGTTATTGCCATTGCCTGCCAACATCTTACTCACCGCAAATTGCATTACTTCTGTTAGCTTCATTATTATTGTGTCTAAACTGTCGTATAATGATTATAGAACATCATGATAGAGGCTGATTAATAAATAAGAATTGATTACTCTGACTTTGTCCATTGTATTAGGCCCAGGAGATTTATGCTGTTGATGGCATTTTCTGAAAAACTGCAAATGCTTAAGGAAGACAGAAAGAGGGGAGTATAATTTCATCTTACAAATGCACAATCAAATTGCATTCCTTTGTCTCTACTAGCGTATAAGGGCAATCAGAGCAGCAGCATTAAGAGCCTCTGAGTGGATCCCTCACAGTATTTCAGTATGGAACTATTTTCCATTTGCTTTCTCTTAAGATGTGGGTGTCTGTGGAGTGTTTTAATGGTGCTGGCATCAATGAAGGGCATGTGGCTTTTCCTTCATGCAGGCATACAACTTTTACTAGTGTTTATTCCCAGATAGTGTTTACATGTGCCTTAAGGAATGAAAAGAATTAAGCTCAAATACCAAGTATTACTGCTGTACTAGCGCATTTGCATTTCCTTCTGTTGGTCTGATTCTGGGAGCCTAAAGAAGTCTATGGACAGACTTCATCCTCCTCATACAGGTGCCCCACTGGGCATTTCCCTGCCAGCGCTACCTCGTACCTGTTAGAGCCACATTCCTTTGCAAAGGGCCAGGGCTGTGAAAAAATTAGGAAGTTTGCAAGTTGCTCTTTGCTGTTTTACATGCCTTTTTTGGAAATGGAGGGAAAGTGGTTAAGCATACAAGTTCTGCTTCGTGCTACATGAATGAGAGCTGTAATGTGGTCTCTTGGCGAAAGTAGTGGTAGGTTGCATTTGAGTTGTACTCAAACCGGGTGATATTCCCCAATCCACTGGGTGCGACCGCAGCTTTTGAGGCTGGGAGGCACCTGTCGTGAGATAGCCGCGTGGCAGGGGTAGCAGAAAGTGGTCTTGTCTATTAGTGACTAATTCATCTGCCAATGATAAATACCAATGGGTTGGAAAAGATTGAATCTTATGTTTTAGGACAATGTGTACTGGAGTCGGAGGTAGGTTTTTTCCCTTGGTTACTCTGAGCAGTGCAATTTCATTGCCTGAATCAGGGCCGTGGTCTGTGCGGTTTTGAGAGTGAAAGGAGGTGGACTAGGAAGAGAAAAGTATGACCTTCCCTCACACCCTTTGGGGTGTCGCTGATCTCTAAGTAAAAGGCGAAGCAAAGAATGTAGTTCGACAGACTGCCTTGAAGTTATTTGTCCTCTTCTGTCTTTGCAAGAAAAGCATAATTTTCTGCATGTAGTTGGTTTAATTCTGGCTTACATCTGTCCCACGAGTGGCGAACTCTCACTGTAGCCAAGACATTTTACAGTAGCAAGATTAAGCCTTGCTAGGCTGTGAATTAGCTTTTTTCACCATCACTGTGGCCTTTATCAATGCCAAGGAGTCCATCAGTGCGTGAATAATACAACCAAACCCTCTGAGAAATTTCAGGCAGCTCCCCGTCGCCAGTGCAGGGAGGGACTTGGCAGGTATTTGAAATACATGCGTTTGTTGTGGGAGGATTGGGCTGGGCTGGCAGGCAGGGAAGCACGGGGCTCAGGGTTGGCCCGGTCAGGCAGGGACCTCCCGTTGTGGCATCCTGGCTGGCCTAAGGATGAGTTGCCGAAGGTGACAAGCCCTCAGAGGCTGTGTGCAGATAACCCTGTGGTTGGCAACGGGGAACGTGCCCTCAGGACAGGCCAGATGCTGTGGCAGAGGCTGAACACTGCAGCCATAGGTAAATGGGCAGTGTCTTTGCTAGATCAGTATTTTTCTTAAAACTCTTTTCTGAGAAATAGCATTAAATGGAGCTTCACCTGGTTTGGATTTGTGTTTTGTGTTTTTGTTTTGTTTTTTTCCTGTAAGAAAGCACTTTATTTGCCAGTGGACTCCTATGAAAGCGTTGCTTGTGTTCCTGCAGTATTTACTGTAATTCCTAGAACTGTCAATCAGGGCTCAGGCCCCGGCGTGCAGACACAGGCTCACGTTGCTCGGAGTCTATGAGAAATATAATGATCTGCACCTAGTGAAGGGAAGCATTTAATGAAATCTCTTTCAGACATGGGAAACTAAGGTTTTTACTGCTTGTTGATAAAGTCGTTCTCTTCTTACTAAGCGTACTGTTGGGAATGGAACAGAAAGCTCTTGTGTCTGATTGTTTCTTTTGCTGGAGCTAATGTTTTGAATACGTTTGGCGCAGGAATAAATGTTTTATGTTATTGTCTGGTTCCTCTGCAAAGAAGGAGCAAAAGACTCATGCTATTAAGCAATTTTGAGAGTCTTCAGTTCAGGGGAATTGGAAATTATGAGTGAAAAAATCCTGAGAAATAACTCAGGTTGCTACAACCCCACCTGACCCTGAACAGTCGTTGGACCAGTGATGTTTTAGTGCAGGGCACTGCTCTCATGTATTTTATTTTACCATGCTATTCTGCTGCTTTGGCACATCCTGTTGAAGTGGATTAAACCCACAGAGGAACCAGAGGGCCCCTTGGTTCCAGATCCAGTGTGACTGGTCACATTTAGAGGTCAGGAGCAGCTAATGCTTTTTCTGCTGTTCTGAGCATGTGTGACTGGGTGGCAGCTTTAAAGCCACTGGGATCCACCTGTGAAACTGCCCTTGGAGATCTGTCTGAACGGAGGAGGAAAGAAATGCGAGATTTGCAGTTTATTAGTAGTAGAAGCCCGGAGAAGAAAAACAATAGTTCTTTTATGTTATAGATGATGCAGGGCTTCACCAACAAGAGCACACCGGTTCCTTCAGGAGCTGGCACCTGCCAACCTGATTTTTCTGGCCTATGGACGAGAGGCAGCAAAACCATTCCCAATTTAACCTTACAATTTACCTTAAAATCTACTTTGTGTGCACTTAGAGCTGCACTGGAGTTAGGCATAATGAAGAAGATAATTCTGCAGTTTGGGAGCTTGGTATTTTGCATGTATATTTGTTTTCTCAGCAGCCAAACTCAGCAACTGTCTTAAGATTTTGGTTTCTGCTGGTAGGATTTCTTACTGCATTCATGACATTAGAGGGTTTCCTCCGTCTGCAGATCTTCCGATGCATTTCTCCTCCCGGTATCTGCAGGCGATATGCAGATACTGAAAAATTGAATGTCACCTCCAAGCCCTTGCCCAGGTGTGGACTCACACCGTTCAACCTTCAGTTGGTAGGGAAGGAACTGTGGCAATTATTGCAGCGGTTCAGTGTGAAAACCTGTCAGCCTCTCTTCTGCTTGCTTCTCCAGGGAAACTGAAATTCTTAGGGGGTGAAAAAAGAGAGGAGGTTAACATCCTGCCAATTTTTTTAATGTATTCCTCTTATAGAGTTGTAAGGAGAAAAGATGAGGCCTCTGTCTCTTGACTCCTATTATTTTGGCTGTTGCTCCACCTGTTTCTGTCCTGTTCTGAGCAAGGGACATCATATCCATCTTTGGCAGAATGCATTTAATAGGATTTTGTTGTAAGGAAAGACTGCACCATCTTCACATTAGCTTCCATTGCCATTTTTTAATAATAGTTGTCCTTACAGTCTTGTTGAAAATACCAAACTGGTGGCCTTGGAGTCTGAAGTCCTTTTTCCATCCTCAGAGCAGTTCCAGCACGGCAACAGAAAGCATTCTGTTCTGTTGTCCTGACTGTCATTGGACATGGACAGTCTCAAAGGTGCCGTTCTGTCATGGTCCATTCCCATTGTACCCTCTGTCTGTTGAGGCAACCAACTATCAGAGATACTTTGAAACTGAGAGAGAAGTTCTTGGGGGTTTTGAGAGTGCTTTCTGGTCTGTGGGGGTTTTGTTGTTGGTGGTTTAGGGTTTTTCTTGCAGGGTATCAGAGTGAGGAATTTCTTTCTCTGTGAAGTAAGATTGTGAGACCATTTCAGAAGCCCACTGGTAACCTTTATTCTCTTACACATACACCCCCCCACAAAACCTGCTCACCTTTCAGAGCTGTCTAGCGTTTTGGGATATGTCTTTTTCTGAGCATCCTGGCTTAAACTTTTGAAGTTATTTATCTGATTATAGGTTTTCTTTCTGATAGGCAGATTTTTTTCATGGTATCTCTGGAAAGAAACTTAAGATCTGGACCACCTAGAGCTGCTAGGCAACTCCAACAACTTTTTTGTAGCCCTGGAATGAAAAGCAGGAGGGTTGGTTGTGGGTGATATGTAACAGGAGAACATGCTCTGTATATGTTTCCTGCTCCAAAAGAAATAAGAGAAATTAGGCCAGTGGTTTGGTAAATTATATGAAAAATAGACCCTGCTTGCTAATGGAGTGTGAAGAAACTGATGTACTGAGGATGATCTATAGTATTTCATATTTCTCTGAGGAGAAAAAATGATAAACTTGATGGCGTGTGATTTATTCATGTTTCTGAACATAAAGAAGAATCCTAAAGTCAACTGTCTGTTTCACACTCTGAGACCGATAGCAGGATTTACACTGGGATTTAGCGGCTGGGGTTTGTTACGAGTACTGCGGAGGAGAGCAGCATTGATTAATGATGGAGTTGGAAATGCCTACAGATGGGATAGTTATGCAGAACTTGCAGCCTTTTCCACATATCTGTTTTACTGCCTCACAAAATATGATGACAAATGCGTTGAATTTGTTGGGGTTTGTTTTGGTGGTTTGTTGGTTATTTGATTTGTTTCTTTTGTTTTTCTTCTTACTCCTTCCTTTGCTGCTGTTCTCTTTGTACGTTCAGAGTTTTGCCCTTCACTGCAATGGAAGCACTCCAGTCCTGTTACTCTGTTAGTTCAATTCATGCAGTATCTCTCTGGTGAAGGCTTTTCCAGCACAAAACCATATGTAATTTAGAAATTCACTTGACGGTTTCTTAGGATGGGAAGGGTTGTTTTTCTTTGTTCTGTTCCTGGAAGAGTGGATCTTCATCTGACTCCTGAGAGAGATCTCTGTGGTTCAGAAAAGAGCACAACTTCTTTTGCTTTTTGGCCTCAGGACCAACTGCTGTGAAACATGGTCTTGAGGATGAAGTACATGAAAGAAAAGACCTTTGAAATCTGACATATCCTGCAATAGAAGAAAAAAAGAGGAGAAAACCCAACCCAATTCACAGAGAGTAATGTAGAAGGTAGGCCAGACAGGACATGTGCCTTTTCAAGGATGAAGCGGGGTATCATATGTAGAGAGAAAAATGTGTGCACAGAGGCTTTTGCGTTCTTCAAGTACTTTCCACTGTACTTGTATCCACAAATTTTGACCTTCAAAATGTATATTCAATTAAAATCGCTATCTGAACAAGGATGGAGTTGTAGAAAAAATAACATTGTTGGGTAAATCATCTGTAGATGAAACAAGTTTATAGAAGAGAAAGACCAAATTCAAACTATAGACTGCAGTGATTTATGCATTGCATAAACTGCCTCCTAAAACGAGGGAAAGAGAATAGATTTTGACTCAACTTCCTTCAATTCTTGAAAAGGTAGCATGGCAGAAATTGCGAACGTGCTTGAGAGAGAAGACGGCAGCTAGACATTCAAAAGATTGCTCTTTAAGTGGTGACATAATGGCAAAATACAGTTAGGTGAGCTTTTGGAGTGGGCCATAATAGTGCTGTATTTTGAAGGTTATGAGAACTGGGAGAAAACTAAACCAAGCGGTAAGGCTGTATGTGTGTTTTTCAGCCCCTGAAGCAGTATTCTGAGTGTGTTTGAAAAGGGCAAGTTCACAGATGTTAGGGCCAGAGGGTAAGCAGTGGGCTACAAAACCTTTCACCTTTTGGGTCACTAGTTCAAAATTACCCTGCTTCATCTAAAAGTCATTGCCATCTGTTGGGTGGCTGCAGGCCAACATGGAATAAGTGAATGGCATCAATCCAAGCACAGACATCAGCAAAGGTATTATCACACATTAGGACCTCTTCTGATGGCCTCGAGGTTAAAGGGGGTAAATGACCCACCGTGCCCCAAAAGAAGGCTCCGTGGCAGAGCAGCGAGTGCGTGGGAGCTGGTTGTGACGCTGCTTCATTTTATTTATTTTGTACCTAAAAGGACCATTCAGTGTCCGAAGCGTGTCCTTGTTAACACGCTTCCCCAGTGTTCTGTTATAATACTTTCTAATAACGGTGTGTATATGTTTCGAAAAATAAATACTATTTAAAAGTATAAAAATAAAGGAGAAAGGAGAATGCTTAGGGCACAGAAGTAAAATGTCTATGTGCCTGTGTCTTTCAGATGCAGTATGGTTACAGGTGTGTTAGTGAAGCAGGTAGATCTGTTCATTCCTCACATCTTCAATTAGAGGTTTCTTTGCAACCCACTGAAGAGACCTTGTCTAGAAGCACTCCTAACTGACAGCTGGAAGACATGCAGCATGAGTTCATTTGTTTATTCTTATCTAGTAGCCTCTGAACAAACTGATGAACAGTTTGATTTGACAAGGTCGTACTGAGGATTTGTGAGGATTAACCTATATGTGGCATTTACTGAGAGATCAGACAGGTCATGAAGATTGGCATTAGGGAGTCTGAGAAGATCCTTTTTCCCTCCCCTCTCCCCTGAAAGCCTCAATCCAATTACTGCCTTATTTTTGACTCAATAAAAGCGAAATGAGCGTGTACCATCCTCCACGTAAGAAGTGGGTTGTACTGTGACTGCAAACGAGTATCAGGGTAGGGCTGTCTAACGATCCACCTTTCTGGACTGCTTACCTGATGGGATCAGATTATGCACCCTGTGGCTGTAGCCACGGCTGTTAATGGCCTTTTCAAATTCCCTCTTGGAAAGGGAGAAAAAGTGATCTGAGTGTGTTGAATGAAGCATTGACATAATGGATATTGTTATTTACACTTGTGTGTTCAGAGATAACAGTGGAGTTTGCGGAAATGCATTTGGAAGTTATTACAGAAACACACTGGCTAATTTTATAAAATGCATCTTTCCTTCCAGGCAAATCAGCGTCTTTGTGCACAGGGTGCGTGGCTAAACCTCCCAGTGATGCAGGCTTTATTCATTACCTTTGCTAACACATATCTGAAGGAAGGAGCACGTTTTCTTTATCTCCTTGCTCCCAAATATTCAATATTCAGACTATAAAGCAATGTTGAATTGCCATCTATTTTGTGTCGTCAGTTCTTTTTCTGTCAGGATGTTTCCTATTTACTGTTTCTTCGTCCTGCTTGCAAGATCGCTGAAATACCCTTTGCTGAATTATGTTTAGTACAGCCTGTTTATATTTCAGTAGCACTGCAGGCACTGGCTGCTTTATTGTGTAAGGAGCTGTATATCTCCTCAGCCAGAGCGAGATGTTCTCTGAGGAACTTTGCAATCTCCCAGACACAGCCAGGGAAAGGATGCGTTGCTTTTGTACCTGCACAGCGGCACCATGGGGGTAGAGATACATGACGTGACCTAACTCAGTGTGCATAAGGAGCGACGCCACACCAGGGCATGGAAAGCAGATCTTTCTGTCCCGTAAAAACCCCAAACTCTACATTTTCATATAAGAAGGTCTGAGTACAAAACTTAGTAAACTTCTACCTGTACCAAAAGCTGTGGGAGGAGTGGTCTTCCAGAAGCACTTTCTTCCTGATTTGTGATGCTGCTTCACTGCTTGACTGGTGGTTTACTCCCAAAGGGCTGTCAGGGGTGGTGGTCTCTCACCGGTGCAGGTTTAGAAGGGGATGGTGCTTCCTTCACTGGAGCAAAATGCAGAGAAGGGCAACGAAGCTGGTGAAGGACCTGGAGAATACATCTTATGAAGAGTGATTGAAGGAGCTAGGACTGTTTCGTTTGAGGAAGAGGAGGCTAAGAGGAGACCTCATCACTCTACAACTACCTGAGAGGACATTGTAGAGAGGTTGGTGCTGGTCTCTTCTCACAGGTAATTAGCGATAGAACAAGAGGGAATGGCTTCAGGCTGCAACAGGGTAGG
>JAVSBS010011950.1:156934-169103 GCA_033124195.1 Coracias cyanogaster | reverse complement strand
TGAGTATATTTTTCAGACCTCTGATCATTTTTGTTGCTCTTTTTTGTGCACTGTCCAATTTTTCCACATCTTCACTGTGCCTGAAACTGGACAGCTGAGGCTAACTAGGAGCAGAAGGATTATTTCATGTTTTATAGAGCATTCTACCGTTTAAATCCCAGGATAACATTTACTTCACCCCAAACCACCTTCTGCAGGACAGCTCCTTAATCAGTTGTTCCCAATCTGTAGCAGTGAACAATCTGTTGTCCTACAGGTATGAAGCATCCTGCAGATGCCCCTTCCCAATATCAGCTTCTGCTTTGGGGGATTATGTTTTCAAGATCCTTTTGAATTCTGACCCTGACTTCTACCATACTTCCAAATTCAAGCTTAACATATTCCATATTTTATAATCTCTACCAAGGGATAGAGATGATGACTACATCAATGACATACTCCTGCTGAACTTCATTTCCCTCTTGCAGATTGTGGACCTTGTCCGTTCCAGCCTCTTTAGTTGAAATGTCTTTGAAACAGGGACTTTCTCTTACGCTGTAAAATGCATAAACCTCTGTAAAATGAAACACAGGTTTTTGCTTGGATCCTGCACACACAGCTGAATATAAATTATTGAATACACACACACACCATGCCACGGGTAACATAAATGTACACATAAGCTCTAAAAGTACAAGGAGTGAAAGGAAATTATTAGGTTGTTTTTTTTTTTTTAATATTTCAGACATTTTAGTTCTGATTACTATCCCACAGGACCCCTCTTTGACCTCTGTTATTATCTGCAAACCCACACTTAGGACACTGGATTTAATTAGCTCCTTTTGAAACCTACATCGATTCAGCAAGTCAGAAATGGATTTGCAAATCAATTTCTTTCTTTTTCCCCTTCAGAAAGTCAATTGGTCTTGTAACATAAATGTTAGTTCAAAATTATGTATCCAAGGAATGAAATTAGAGACCTATACCCTACAGAAAGCATCTGAAACCAGCATCAGCTTTCCAGATCTACTTGCTTCTGGGGCAATAGTTTCCACATTAATGGTTTTCTTTTCAGTGACCGAATTATGAGTATCCTGAATATGAGACTTTCAGTAAGCAGAAGTCAGGTAGATTGCTGATAAAACGTGCCGTGGATTCTCAATAGAATTTTTAACATCAATACACTGCAGCAACAAGTACTTCACGCATGTCGTTTCAGCTGCCAAAATAGAAAAGTGTTGATGTTCTTACTGCTAGTAATGGGTGCTGGGAAAGGCAGCCCCCATTTATATACATTTATACAAATATATACAATGAAGCTGTTTGAAGACACTCCAAATGACTGCACTTTCAGTTGTTTATTCAGAAAAATCTGCCATTATATTTTTTTATTATTATTTCCATTTTTTTTAAAAGGCTATTTAGAGAAATTTTTTTTTTCCAAAAGAAAGAACAAACACCATAAAAATCTTACTCTCCAATTTTCACTTTAAAACTCCATTTCCTTCTCCTGTGCTTTACTGTTTTTTCTGCTTTTATGCAGTGGAACAAAATGGTGAAGAGTCATAAGCAACCAGGGGAAATCCCAATTCCACAGAAACTTTAGTGCTGCTTTCTGAACTTTACCAGTTATAAAGCATACTGATTTGTTGGAAAAAAAAAAATCATTCCCTCAGAGTCTGCATGGCCCTGGGAAAGACTTATCAGGAGTAGTCAGCATGGATTCACCCAGGGGAAATCATGCTTGACCAATCTGATAACCTTCTATTGATGGAGTGACCAACTGGGTAGACGAAGGGAGAGCAGTGGACGTTGTCTACACCGACATGAGCAAGGCTTCTGATTCCGTCTCCCATAACATCCTCATAGGCAAGCTCAGGAAGTGGGCGGGTAGGTGAGTGGCCAGTGAGGTGGATTGAGAACTGGCTGAACAACTAAGCTCAGAGGGTTGGGAGTGGCAGCGCAGAGGCCAGCTGGAGGCCTGTAGCTAGTGGTGTTCCCCAGGGGTCATTGCTGGGTCCAGTCTTGTTCATATTCATCAGTGACCTGGATGAAGGGATGAAGTGTCCCCTCAGCAAGTTTGCTGATGATACAAAACTGGGAGGAGTGGCTGACACACCAGAAGGCTGTGCTGCCATTCAGCGAGACCTGGACAGGCTGGAGAGCTGGACAGAGGAGAACCTAATGAAGTTCAACATGAGCAAGTATAGAGTCCTGCACGTGGGGAGGAATAACCCCATGTATCAGTACAGGTTAGGGGTTGACCTGCTGGAAAGCAACTCTGCATAGAAGGACCTGGGAATCCTGGTAGACAACAGATTAACCATGAGCGAGTAGCATGCTCTTGTAGCCAAGAAGGCCAATGGTCTGGGGTGCGTTACAATAAGTGTGACCAGCAGGTTGATGGAGGTTCTCCCCTCCTCTACTCTGCCCTAGTGAGGCCACATCTGGAGTACGTTGTCCAGTTCTGGGCTCCCCAGTTCAAAAAAGGACAGGGAACTACTGCAGGAGTCCAGCAGAGGGCTGAAAAGATGATTAGGGGACTGGAACACCTCTCTTACAAGAAAAGGCTGAGAGACCTGAGTCTGTTTGGCCTGGAGAAGAGAAGACTGAGAGGGGATCTTACTAATGCTTATCAATACCTAAAGGGCAGGGTCAAGAGGATGAGGTCAGTCTCTTTTCAATGGCGTCCAGTGATAGGACAAGGGACAGTGGGCACACACTAGAACACAGGAAGTTCCACCTCAACATCAAGAAAAACTTCTTTCTTTCGAGGGTGGCAGAGGACTGGAACAGGCTGCCCACAGAAGCTGAGGAGTCTACTTCTCTGGAGACTTTCAAAACCCACGTCGATACATTCCTGTGCGACCTGCTCAAGGCAACCTGCTCCTGCTCTTTGGTGGGGAAGCTGGACTAGCTGATCTCCTGAGGTCCCTCTTTCAACCCCTACCATTCTGTGATTTGGTAAAGGAGAGCAAACCCACTGCACAGAAGGATCTGGCAGCAGCAGACCAGCCCCATTCCTGGAGTAATTCAAGGTCAGACTTGATGGGGCTCTGAGCAACCTGACCTAGGTAGAGATGTCCCTACTTGTGTAGGGAGGTTGGACCAGATGACCTAGAACATTCTATGATCTCTGCAGAGCCTGTCCTGTGGTCTAAAGCAAACTCACTGGATGCAAAAGGACATGAGATAGCCCTCATATTGTGCTCTCCTGAAGCACAGGTGTAGCTGATACTACTGCATTTGAGAACCTCGCTATAAAACCTCCATTTTTACCTCTGAGGTCTCAGGACATAAGAATACAGCAGCAAGGCATGTTATGGGATATTTGGCCTTTTTTTGATATTAGGGTGATTCTGCGATTTGATAGACCAATACTCTATGCATGGACTAGTTCTCTCGTCTGATATAAGAAACACTTTTCTCCTCATGCACAAAGAAACACAGGTTGCGTAGGTGTCAGTGTTCAAGTTACAGACTGAAGAGCAGACAAGAAAATATTTGGCCTGTCGATTTTTCGCCCACTGTTTTCACAGTAGTACTGACTAGTAGAAGTGAAAGCAATGGCAGTGGGTGCTCTGAGACCATCATTTAAGCCTGGAAAAAAATCTAAGTGCAATTGTTGTAGCAGAGATCTGGCTGCTCCAGAAAAGAAAGAAAAAAAGGCGGGGGGGAGCTCTAATTGTGCATATCCTTTTAATGAAACAAAATCCAATTCATTTCTTTCCCTCTAGCTTAGTCAGCTGCCTGCCCACACACAGCTCCAGCTTCCTCTCCTATCATACTGATGTCAGAAAGATGGATTTTCTTCCGGGAGCCAAATATTCCAGCAGATTAGACAACCTTGCCTCCAGAAAAGCAGCGGAGGCACTGGCTAGACACAACACACTGAGCTGGTCCTGCAAAGGGCTGAGACAAAAACATGAAGGAGATAAGGTGCGATCCGGCCTTTTGCTCCAGCTGCAGCAGCGAGGATAGATAAAATGGAACATGGTCATGGCTACTTCATCATAAACCACAAAATGGACACTGAGAGGGGACACCTGTTCAGATACTGGAATAGGCTGTCCAGGGCGATGGTTGACTCGCCATCCCTGGATGTGTTTAAGGGTCGTTTAGATGTGGTGTTGGGGGATATGGTTTAGGGGAGAACTTGTAGAGTGGGGTTGATGGTTGGACTCGGTGATCCCAAGGGTCTTTTCCAACCTGAATGATTCTATGATTCCTGAGACTTCTTGGTCCGACTCGTGAAAGCCTCATGGTTAGTGGTAGGATTAGTAAGAAGAGGTGTAGCTGCAGGAGCTACAATGGATGGATTTATTGAGTTATGCTTAAGCTCTGAGTACTAAACTTGAGATTCATGAGCACTGTGATTGTAATATCACTGATGGGGGGTTAATTATTAATTCATTCTTTAATCAAAACTAATTAAAAATACCTTTGAAGAGTAGGAAGCCATTCATTAGGACACTGAGCAGGAAATGACTACATAAACTGGGCCATGAGACATCATTTAAACCCAGGTGGTTCCTGACCAGCTTTTGCAGCCCTGATTTACCTTTTCCATCTCCTTTTTGCCATGTATCACAGGGTCAGAGCTAGAAAAGCAGCAGCAGCCATCTCTGCCTTCAGAGGAAAGTGTGGTTTGTGTGCCGTCATGATGTGTCCCATAGGAAGTTACAAGGTTATGCCAGAAGAAACCAGGTCTTTGTTAGATCACTTTGCCTTTTTTGCCTTCTCAAGATGAACTCTGGCAGGTTTTAGCTTGTTTCCAAACAGCTGCCACACGGTTAGATTTTTAGTGTTCACTGGTCCAGCTCATGTTGTGATGCGCGTTGGAGCTGCATATTCCAATTAACTTTTTATGATCCTGCACGAGGGGGAGATAAGTTAATCTAAACCAAATGTGCGGTTAGCACCGTGATACCTGCTGCTGCTCTCGGGGAATCTCGGTAACAATGCTTTTGGCTCCATAGAAAGGAGAGTGTAATTTCCACTCAAGGCTGTATAGCAGAAACATCAGATGGGATAGGTTAAGACACTTTCCAATCTACAAGAAATGCAGAGCAGATACATGACCTCCCAAAAATCATGTGAGGTTTCTGAAATGTATTCAGAAAATTTATTAGGACCATACAGCAGGCTGTTTCAACAAATCGGCTCTTTCGCCAAGAGCTTTCTTCACCTCAGGTTTCATCAGTCAGATCTTAGCGCTTGCTCAGAGCCTGTCTGGGTGTACAGTGTAAGGCTGTACAAGGCCTTTGTGTAAGACTACGTCAGACGAGTGCACGTCCTCAAAAAAGGATTGGGCAGCATGATGTAGGCTGGGGTATGAGTTGGAGCATCCCCAACATGACCGATTGGATTGTTGTATGGATTACTAATGAACATAAACGAATGCCCAGTGAAGTGTTTATTTTCTACCTTATAAAAATCACAAGGAGAAAAACCATTGCTGTTTTCCTCCTTGGCATCTAGCTCCTGCTCTCACTCACCTGTCTGCTCTTTCTTGCATCCTCTTTTTTTAGTAGTCAAAAATAGAGTAATGAATGGTGATGGGCATTAAATCAAATGAGCAGAACTGCTAGGTAATGCACTGTAATTTTCATTGAGTGAGGAAGCAGGTTTGAAAGAGTGGCATGAGGTGAAATGGGAAGCAAATTACCTTCTGCTTTCTTAAGGATGCTGTGAAAACCAATATTAAAACGCTTGTTTGTTCTCAGTCCCTACCCCCCACCCTGTGACAGCTGTTTCTAAAAAGTCATAACCATCCTCTTTATGATCTATTCCTTTTTATAACATTTATGTTGCGGGGAAAGTTGTCTAGTTGTTTTAGTGATGCCTGGCTTCTCTTCCTGGCTCTGCTATTGTCTTTGGCCCTGATTCAGCAAAGCACTTAAGCACATGATTATCTTTACTTTTATGGGATGGTACATGTGTTTACAGCTAAGCATGTGCTTAAGTGCTTTGCTGAATCAGAGATTTTGTCTGTAACCTTGGATTTATGTCTCAACCTACTCGCAAGTAAAATGAGCTTAATAGTTACCTCCAGTGATACTATGAAGTGCAAGTAAAACACAGAATGACTTGAGTTTCTTTCACAAACGGCAACCCCCGAATGTACACTATATTATATATTGCTTTGTTCCGTTGTAAACGAGTCTGTAGTAGGTCTCTCTAGCTGGAGATATCTACTTTCTGACATTATCAGTAATCCATTGCATTTATTGTTCCCTACAGGTTTGTTGTTCTTGTCTTTGCCATTTATTTGTGAAAACAGCCCTCCCTCACCTTTAGTTGTGTCTTTAGACATGTAGGTATATATAACTCCTGTTTTCAAAGTCTAGGCTTGGAATTACAGCTCCTTCGAAATAAATTAGGGTTGTGCATCTAAATCCCATTGGCAGCTTTGAAAATATAACCCTCCGGATTTATAATAATCTGCTGGGATTGGATTGTAGTGCTTTGACTGATAAGACAGGAGAATTGACTTCTAAATCCTCAAAAAAATAATAATAATAAAAAATCCATCTTCTTCTTTGGTTGATTTCCAGCATGTTTAGGAGGTGCCTGAGCAGTGTCCTTACCACAAAAACAAAGCAGGCAATATTCTTCAGTTAGTAGCATTTTCTATTGCTTTTGGGGCCAATATGTTCTTTGCCTTATTGTGTCTTTTTCTTTTTCCCCATATGGGCATAATAGCACAGAAATGTCATATGGCATTTTATGTAATAGCTGTGGACATTAATGTGACCCACTGCTTCACTAATGATACAGAACTCCTAAAAAAATATTGAGATTTTACTTGTATGTCGCATTAGCACTTCCCATGTCACGCCGTGGGACTGTGTCAGGCTGTACACGTCACACAAAATACAATGTCTTTTTTTCTCACACCCTTAAAGCCCTGCATACAACAAGGAGGTTGTATTACCTTTTATTGTTTTCTACTCCGTGTTCTTGCTGCCAAGAGCACATGCAACTTTTAATACTTTTTTGTAACACTTTTTAAGGCCTATTAAAATCATAATTCCCTGTCAGCAAGGGTATAAGTCTGCTTCCTTTTTTAAAACCTTAGACGAGAATTTCCTGTCTTGTTCCACATTCAGTATATAAAGTTAAAAGTCTTTATAGAAGGTCAGATTTTTCATTACTGCTTTTTGGAGAAGTACTAATTTTAGTATTGAGCTTCTGATCTACATACACTGTCATTTGCATTTGAGTTTTGCAAATGTTTAGGCTTTTATATATTTCTTTCTGGATAAAAATAAGTAATTAAATTCTCTCTCTTGACTAGATCGTAGGTAAAGTGTGATGGCAGTGTGGAATGTTCCCTAGAGATAATAAACTTCCTACCATGTGACAGTCTTACCGAGTAGTTTTTACCATAGCGACAGGGTTGTTTGCGATTAAAAACTAAATAACAATTCTAAGAAATCATAGCATTATTTAGTTTGGAACAGACCTTTATGATCATTCAAACAATTGTGAAGAGAAACAGATATTCTGTAGAATATGTTGGATGTTTTGCATATTTCAAAAAGTACAGTTTTAAATACTGAAAAAGTACAGAGCACAGAAGAGCTTCTAGGTGGAACGTTAGCGTTGCGGGGAAGTTTGGCACTAATAGAGGCACAAGGACTGTTGTTACACCTGAATACCCAGGCTCAGCACTTCAATCTGCCTTGGGGACTTAAACCCTCACTTCAATAAAGTTAAATTATTGCACAATAAATAGAGATAAAAAATGAGCATGCTTAATGCAGAGCTGAAATACTAGCTCTCTGTTGTCTATCAAGAGAACTAAGAATAATTGAACAATACTCTAAAAATAAACTCCCTGGATCCATTGTTTGGATTTCAATAAACAGAGAAAGTGGGAGAAGGAATTGAGATGTTCTGCATCGGTATCAGGCAGGTTTGAATCCTCAGTTCGTTCTCTACATGAATTTCTCACGTTTTCTAAGCATCAGAACGCTGAGGACAGGATGCGGCGTGGCCAACTTCACTTCTCTGAGTGTGTGATTTCCTACCCGATCATCCGATCGTTTTGTCAAAAGACGCTCGGTGAGATGAGTTTCAGGGTATTAAGCTGATTTGATGGTTACTCTGTATGGGTTTAAATGCTGAATCTTAAAGCATTAAACTGGGAGAGGACCAAGCGTATGCAGTGTGGTGGGATATTGGAAACCGCTCAAGGGGTGCCAGGAGAAAGTCATATGGATGTGAGATATATAAGTCTCGTGTAATTGCTATCATTAAAAAAAAAAAAAGACTTTGCCTCTCCTATTAAACTGAAGGTTCTAAAAGCGAATTCAGTAAAGTCTTTGTGATTGGTTATGGGGCTTCTAAAGAAAATTCAGGCTAACAGAATAGTACCAAATTCTCGGGAGTCTTCAGTCTTTTCTCCAGTAATTACCAAGAATTTCAGTTACACAGAGGTAGAGATCAGCACAAATAATCTTTTGCACGTAACATGTTTCAGATGATGGATTGAACTGGATTGTCTGATGGCTTTTGGTTGTTAGAGGCTTAGTAACCGTTAGTTAACTGCTCGGCCCTGGCTGAATCTCACTTCATTTTCCCAATACTTCCAATTCAGTATGCTAGACTTCTGTTTCTCCCATAGTGTTGGTGCCCCTCTGTCAGGCACTTGGGAGTCCTGCTTCCCCTCTTGCTGCAGATGTAGCAAATTCCTGAGCAAGGCAAAGGTGATTCCTGATCTGTGAAACACCAATGGAGAAAGGGCAGAGTTATATTCAAGTTAGAGCTTGGATGTAAGAAGACTCTTAGGAAGTTACTTCAGATTGGTTAAAAGTGTGATTTTAAAGTGGACTCACAAAACCACATTAAGCTCTTTGTTGGACTCCTATACATAGGTTACTGTTAATTCCGTTGTGTTTACATCCTGAATTGCTTTAAAATCAGTCAGATGTTCTCTTGTGGTTGGGGTCATTTAAGAAATTTCTGATTCACAGCTGGCATCTGCCAGCAACGAAGCCACTCAAAGTTGTTTCTGATCCATGAGCAAACTATTTCTGGCCCATCTTCATGTCTTGTCTCTCTCCATGCTCATACTTCCAGTGGTGCTACGGTCCAGGAACTTGCAGAAACAAAGGACAGTGATTCCGTAATTTCTCAACACCTTTTATTTTCTGCCAGGCCCTAGAAGAACTGTCTTGCCTGCCCTCCCTCTCTTGGCCTTATTCACCCTATTGCTGAATTGCAAGATTTGGCAGCACGAGGGCTTCTAGCCCCTTTCCCTCTGAAGTGGAACAAGTTGCCTTAAACTGCTGCGGAAGGTGATTAATGCTGACCTGCTTTATTTCCCTCTGGAACAGGCCAGTTAAAGCAGTTGCATCAAATTGGTTACTGCGCTTCAGCTGCAGGAGCGAATAACTTCTGAGACTGCTTGAATTACACCCCAAGAACGTATCTCAGCGAGGGAAGGTTCCTGTTCTTAGTCATTGTGCCTGCGCAGAGGTTTAGTAGCCCTGTTCAATTAGCACACTTTACGAGTTTATTCAGATTAACCTCCACGTTTGTAAGTGTGAAAAGCAAGCCCTTAACGACATTTGGCTGTGCAATTCAGCGGCTATTTTCCTAACGCCGGTTCTTAGGTAATTGATCTGGTTGCACTTTCACTCATCAGTAAGCATTCAGCTACACGGATCCAGTTAGAATACATTTCTTTGTGCTTTCTAAAGTAGAGAATTTTACACCTTTTTGACTGTCATTGAGCTGTGTGTTATAGCTTTCTGGTGATGCTAGCTAGAACTAATTTTAATCTTACCAAGCCTGCCAGAAAGAGGAGTATTTTGACGTAGGAGTTCCAAGGAGCCTAAAGGAATTTTTAAAGACCTGTTTTCTTCTTAGGTGCACCTGTCTGCTTTGAGAATGTTTTTATTTTAAGTGCCTCAATTTGTTTATCAAATTCACAGCATTGTCCAATTAAGCATTACTCAAAACAATCTGTGTAAGAGTATCTCCATCTATAATAAATTTTATAATTTTAGTTGAGAGAGACGTTAAAGAGGAGCCAAAGGGAAGAAGTTGGAGTGTTGAGACTTGTCACAGCCAGGTAGCTAGGACATAAATGTCAGCGAGTCCTGATCAGTCATGTAGCAGAGGGTGACAGATTTAGTGCAGTAGCTTAAGAGAAGCATAAAACAAAACTGCCATTAAACTTACTTCAGTAGTCTTCCACTATTTACCTTCATGTTTATTATTTCATATGACTTTCTCCTGCCATTCCTTAGAGAACATTATTAAATATAATGAATTCAGTTAGTTACAGGCCCCATATCCAGGCTTAGCCTTAGAAGCTCCAGCTTCCCTTTGATCTTCGACATACCAAAATGTGTGATTATGCTATAAAAAGATAATAGAGAGAACATCAAAGGAAAGTTGAAAAACGCCAATGTGGCTTAGTAACATAACAGCTTAAGAATAGCGGCATAACATGAAGACAACCCTAGTTATGTCTTAATGCATTTTAATATGTACTCTGCAAAAACACTGTAACACTAGTGTCTGCAAAATAAGGAAGCTTTCCCTTCTCCAGGAAATCTTTTCAAATGGAGGATATATTTGCAAGTTGCATGTCACAGCCATGAGAAGTTGGGGGGGAGAAATGAGGTTCATGTGGGTGATTGCTCTAGAGACTTTCCCACTTCATCCCTGAGCTCCTGTCATTTTACCTACCAGAGTTAGTCAGGGTTTTAACCTTTGAAGGCAACAATAACTGTCTCCCATGGGAACATCAAAGCCAGTTTTGGCCAAAAAGGTGATTTAGGTGTACTTAGTGTACCTCAAGCTAAATGTCAAATGTGATTAAAAATTACAATCTTGTCTTGCTCTAAGTAACAAAGTACAGGAACTTGGGAATGACTGTGAGCTCTTGGATGTCTCTGATTTGATCGTCTTATAGTCTGTATGTAGCATTGCCAGTCTTAGACCACACAGCTCTTCATCTTTGTTAGGTCCTCTATAGAGGAAGCATCTGACAAAGAAAAGGGGGGGAAAAAAAGCAGCAAGCATGTGCTGCCTTCTACAGCACTTTATTTGCTTCTAACAGTATCCGTCCAAGGTTTTTGCCTACATTTTATGGCATTTTGTTCAGAGAAGCCCCATGATGGTTGTCTTTGAGCACTAGCCCCATGTTAAACTGCAAAATCTGAAAGACAGAAGGGCCCTGTAGAAGGGGAGAAGCATCACCACATCTCCAGGGCCACCGAGAGCGCCAAGTATTTGCTGCTTCCAAAATCCTTGTTGATCACATGGTTGTTTACATGTGGACCCTTGAGTATTCATGGCATATCTCATGCGTATTGCAGAGGTTTTCTGATGGGATTAGTGATACAGAGCATCTCAGTTTTAAGAAAAATACCCCAAAGACCAGATTTAAGGCTGCAGTTTTCTGGTTTGTTGGTAGCTTTTGAAAACCCCAACGTTTACTTATGTGACCGCACCTAGAAATTATACAGTTCTGCAGGTTTTACCAGGCTGAGGCAAGTACAAGATTCAGCTTTCAATGAAGTGTTTCCTGTCATCATTGCCAGTGTTCAGAAATTCAGTGTATGGAAGAGTGACCTAACATGCTTAACTTCTCTGATGGCGTTAAGCAAATATTTTTTCAGGGTGGACGTGATTATGTGGGTTTTATGTATGCGGTAGGTAAAACCTTAATAACCAAGGTCTTTCACCTTGGGGACAGGGAATTTATTTGGAATAAACCTGTGTTCATATTCAGTGCTTGTTTCTGTGGATGTGCGTTGGATAATGTTAAGAATTAACCAATTCTATTTTTACCATAAGGATGCTATCCCCGTTTCTCTTTTCTAACAGTCTTTGGAAGGTATTTTGAAGGAGAGTAGAAAGCTCTCCACACAGACACAGGAAAGTTAAAAAGATTGAGTTGTCTGAAGTATTTTTGTTCGGTTTTGAAGGTTTTTTTTAGCAACAAAATCTTTCCAAACAACCGAAATAGACTGAAAGGGTCCAGAAAATTGTTTTGCTTTAATCAGCAAGGAGCGAGGACACATCCAACCTAGTTGCCCTTTAGCCCCTTCTCCTCCTTTTATGCTGTTGTCAGCAGTGAGGAGATGGGCCCAATTTCCTACCCTGTTTTTCCTCACTCTCTCTGGGTAAAGCCATCTGCCTAGTCAGCCCCAATGTGAGAACCTGG
>JAVSBS010011950.1:135639-156834 GCA_033124195.1 Coracias cyanogaster | reverse complement strand
CCCCACTGTATTCAGTGATGTTTAGGAAAGAGAATTACTGTACCCAGACAGCTTACAAGCTAAATTAAACATGATGTTCCGGTTTTTTACTACAGGGAAACACCCACTAGCTAAAGTGTCTGGGGTACTGAGACGCTGCCTGTTCCTCCAGCTCATCACAGTCCCTCTCTCAGCTGAGTTTTGTCTTTGTGTTTGAGGAGTAAAACACAGGAAAGAGATGGTCTAGGTTGAATTAACAGTATAGTTCTCTTCAGTTTTTCAATTTGAGTTCTTACATTTCCTTAATTGCTCAGATCTTTGAACTGTGCTAGACAGCTCTCACAAGATACTGTCCTGAGGATTTTGAGTATTTTGCCTGGATTTTAAATAGAAAATGGGAAGTGTGTATCACTTCCTCTCCAGAACAGATAATCAAGCTAGAAATTTCAGTAGATAATCGGATGACCAGTAACCCAGGATGGGTTTTCTGCTTGTCATTAAAAAGTGTGATTTTTACTTCCATATACCTATTTATAGTTTTTAAAAATCAATATGTAATTTAATGGACAAAAAATACCTTAAACCATCGCTGTAGTTAAAGCATGGCTGTAAAAGTATTCCTTATTTTCTTTTTAAAAATTGGGTCTTGTCTTCCACCACTGCAGTGTAGCAAAGCATGGAGGCAGCTGTCAGGCAGCAGCAGATGATGAGTGAGATCCTCAAAGTCACTGGAGTTTGCGTCCTTGCTTTCAGCGGGACCACGGCTCTACCTCCGTGTGTCCTTCTAGCACAGCGACCCTGAAAACCGCAGGGCAGAGGAGGACCAGACTTCATTCATTCATGAGGGGTCATTTCCCCTCAGACCTCCAGTTTTCAGAGAGATTCGTACTCGGGAGCTGATTCTGCAAAACCAGAGCCCTTCATTACAGAGCTGTCTGTGCCTTTTTAGCCTTTTGTGCCCATACATCTCTGCCACCTCCTCCGAGGCAGCCTTGAAATGCAGTTAGTTGTTGTTTTTAAATACAATCAATGCAGTTCTAGTCTGCTGCTTTAATGAATTGTAGAATCATAGAATAATTCAGGTTGACGGGACCCCAGGCGGTCTTCTGCTCAGGCAGGGCTGGCTGACGATGTTTCTCAGGGCTTCATCCTCTCAGGGCTTAAAAATCATTGCTTCCCTCTGTCTCCTGGCTGCCCTGCTGTTCCTGCAGGCCAGGATGGAGTCATCTTCTCTGCGGCCAGGCATGATCCTGGCCCATGTCTGGGCAGCTCATGTCCCCCAGGTCTCTGCTGCAGAGCTGTCCCCAGCCCTTAGCCTTGCAAAGGGTTATTCCTTCCCTGTGAAGGCATATGAAGACCTTATCCCATTTTAAATTCCAAATAACTTCAGAGTAGTTTCTTTAGGAGGGGAGAAAAAGAAAAAGGAAAGATTTATGATTTGCTTTCTGTGGATGACTGTGT
Organism: Coracias cyanogaster; assembly: GCA_033124195.1. Classification (NCBI taxonomy): domain Eukaryota; kingdom Metazoa; phylum Chordata; class Aves; order Coraciiformes; family Coraciidae; genus Coracias; species Coracias cyanogaster. The sequence goes on along the minus strand of JAVSBS010011950.1, from coordinate 155,394 downwards.
AAAAGACCTTGTACTGTGTCCTGCCTCAGAACAAGGTAATCCCTGCCTTCCAGTGACAAATGAAAAAGGCAGCTCAGATTCAGCACTGCCTGGGCTCCTTAGTGAGCTCTACTCTGTCCTAACAGCTGTGCAGGACCTTTTAAATGTGATCGTAATATTTCCCTCCACCTTCCCCTCAAAATCCTCATAGGTTTTGAACTTTGATACTCATGAACTTTGGCAATTTTAGTATTTTGACTGATGTAGTTGTTCTAAGATCGTGTGTCAACAATAGGTACTATATAACTGGACCTGGCTGGCTGAGACAGTCACTGAAAGTGAGATAGTAAAGAACAAGAAAAGCAACGGGATTTGGAAGAAGAAGGAGGCGTCAAGTTTAGATGAACAGGTCACATCATTCTCTTTTCTGAAGTTGCGGTTTTCTTTCTGATGCTGAAGATCTGGGCTGTTGCACAAACTATAGCTTGAGATGGAAAGAAAAGTAAAAATAGACCAGATTATGTTAAAATCACCAACATCTTAAGAGAGAGGGTTTGTTATTAAGCCTTTTACCTGAAGGGCTTTAATAGCTTTCATGCCAGCAAGCACTAGCTACAGGACTATGTTTTCTTTTTCTCTCTATCTGGATTTTAAGAAACAGGGAACATGAAGCTGGGAGGAGACCTCAGAGACGCTGCAGATGAGGTTGTCGTGGCTTTAAGACCTGCAGTCAGTAGGTGGTAGTGAAGATACGGCAACGGGAGATGGGCAAGCAGTCTCCTAATGCCTCGTTAGCCACTTTGATTTTGTGTGGAGGATGGGCAAGGGGAGTGGGAAGAGCTGTGGTCTATTTGGGGAAAAAAATATCACAGCCTATTAGTTAGAAGCAATGAAATGGAGACAACTTCAGGGACTCCATTAAGTGCAGTGTGTTTAGGCAGACGGAGTCCCCAGGTGAGGAGTGCTATTCTAGAGGATTGTGTACTGCAAAATAATTGGGCTGGGGAAATCAACTGGGCTTCAGTGGCCTCGTGTAGCCTGATACCAGGGAAGGGGCAAGGGGGGAAAACGTTTCCTTTTTCTTACTTTTTTTTTTTTTCTTCCAGTCTAAAGGCTGCAATGAATACAAAGAGGAAACGTCATGCTAGATAGATTTACTGTCAATAGTCGTTTGAATAATACAAACAATGGCTATAATTAAATTTCATTTTGGCAGGGGAGTATTCGGAGCATGTCATCATAACACCAGCTTGTAGTATATTATTCTCTTGGCATCCTGGACTTGTCCTGTTGCTTTCACTGAATAAAAATGATCCAGAATTCAATCAGAAAAAGCTGAATCTGCAGGGATGCATGTTAATGCATTGATATGTCTAGAATCAGATTCTTAAATAAAACATTCCTGCTTATTTGTTTATTTATTAAACAAGATAAATTAGAAATGGCAGAACAAGTTGAACTAGAGCAACTTTTTGCACCCAGAGCAATCACTAGATAAAATTATGTTGACAGTGTTACTGAAAGGCTCCAGTGCATACATGAATCACAAGTAATGGCTGGGTCATTTCTTTCAGGTGAGCAAAGTCACTATTTAATGTGGTAAGAGTTGTACCAAACTGTGCCCCAGCACTCCCATCAATATGTGTGGCAAGAATACCACGTATTCCAATTATCTCCAAACAACACCTTGACCAAACAGTGATATTTATGAAATGCAACATTGCTAAGATGCGAGTTTTGTCTTGTCTAATGTGTGTTAAGTGATGTTGTGAGGCATTGACATTATTCAGCAAGTGTAAGCCCTAAAAAAAGTACATGCTGGGTCTGGTTCTCATTGATGCTGAGTGTGAATGAGAATCAGCCTCCAATGCTCGTGGCTCTGTAGACGTGTGGGAGCCCGTCACTGACAGCGTTAACAAAAAGATATTTGTTGCAACAATGTCTAAGCCCCTCAGTACGCAAGTAAACATTTTCTCTGCTCTTGAAAGCTGCGGAACCTCAGGTATTAATTTGTTCGGTGTAGGCAAGACTTCTGAAAATAATGCATTATTGAGTTAAAAGGCACAATGTAAGATGCTATTGGATTAAGAATGTGTATGCTGTAGTGTAAGTTAATGGAACAGTAATAGTGAGAAGTGACCTTCTTCCCCTCCAGAAATGGAAAAAAAGCAACACTTAGCAGTAGAAAATAAGAGGTGAACCTCTGAGAGTAAGGTCACTGCAACTCCCAGCATACATGGCCCTGCAGTAATAAAATGCAGTCTGTAGCAAACCAGTGTGTTGCTTGTTACTATTAGTGCATAAACAAGATCATATTATATTGCCCAATTCCTCTAATAATAGCTAAGTACTTTATGTGTCTCTTCCTTAAAATATCAGTTGCAAATTAAGAAAGCACACAGAATAACAAAAAGGAAGATAGGAACTTAATCTTCCTTGTTCATCTTAGATGAAACCATTTATGTGGCATTCCTGTGTAGTCCTGTCTGCTCCACCAAGAATGAGAACAAAAAACCCCAACCCAGAGAAAACAAACCAAAAAAGAGCAAAACTTCAGAAAAATGCTGTCCAAGATTGCATTTCCAGGGTGGGGGATTTTTTTTTTAGGCCAGCTAGAAGACAGCAGTAATTACCGTATGCATTTCCTCATTAAAATATCATTAGTGAAGGCTTTGTTCCTTCAAAATGTTGCAAACAAGGTGTGTTGCATTGTGTTGTCATTGTAGTTTACCGGTAGCCAGATGTTATATATGAATTTGAAGATGCATAAGCAGAGTTGTCTGAACAGTTTGGCCTTTATGATGACAAGAAACAAGTTGTCATTCAGATGATCATGTATGTTTGGAGTGGACACTTGGCTCTAGCTTCTCGTGGAAGCCACTTGCTGTCATTGCTCTGAATAAATTAGTGCTTCCAACTGAGAAATAGTACAAGAAATCATATTTGGCTATTTGCTTACTGCGTAGTGGCTTTAACTTCATAATGTGTATGTAAACACATTTTTGCAAAGTTACCAAAAATCCATGTTTTCCTGATCATTAGAGAAAACCAATCCAGCTTTAAGGAACCATTACGTGACTTATCTGTAATAACCAAACTATTTTAGGTTTTCCATGTGGGTAACATTCTCAGTGCAAGTTACCGTTGCTTTACTCACAGTTTGTCTTCCCAGAGTATCTACTCCATCTTGTTCAGTGTACACTTAGTGGGCGTGCTTTTCTGTTAATAACCAGCAGCTGGAGTCACATTTTACATTGTGATACCGGTAAAAATACCTTAAAAAGGTATTTTAAAAGAGTAAAAAGTGCTATCTTGGATTTGGAGGGTTGAAAATGCACTGGCAATAATTCCATTCTGAAAGATTCCTCAACTCTGTAAAATATTGGCTTGATGGATGACATCGCTTTAAAAAAATCCATGTCGGAGCATGTATTTGGGTGTAGGAGGAAAGCAGTCCTCGGACACACAAACACAGCAACAGTGCGTTTTGCTGCGCTTAAAACCAAATGCAATTATTTCTTCTGAACCCGCAGTTTTCCAAGATTGGAGTTGGAGGTTAATCCAAGGTTTTGATTTGAGCCAGCTGGTGTCAGCATCTTGAGAAGCGTTCAGAGACAAGACTCTTCCTCACACGTGCGTGCTAGAGAGGAGAGCTACTGACATATGTAATTGCTCTTTTCCTATGTCCAACAAAACAGCTCCCTGTTTCAGCTCCCTGAAGTCTCAGTCGGAATGGACTGGCTGTGAAAAGTATTGAATCAGTTCTTCCCTCCCTTTTGCCCTCCCCAGTAGCTCTTCTCGCTGATGCAGCGATCTTCCAAGCAAACTTTCTGAGCTACCTTGTTACTCAAATGAAAGTACTTTCCTACTGTGATTAGCATCTGTTTATGGGATGGTTCTTGTTTTTCATAATTAAATCCTGAGCCAGAAATGCAAAGTCTGCTGTGTAAAAGGATAATGAATCTTTATTGCACCCGTGTAAATCAGATTTGTGTAAAAGGCCCTTTGAAAACAGTAATAAGCAGAGACATGTATTAAGTCACCACAATGAGGTTCTTGCTTTTATATTTTCCTTTTATAAATGGAAATTGTAACTACCCAGTGGATTTCATGTGACCTTTCCTGCCACTCAAAAAGATTTTAGCCTTGGCCTTAAGCTTAGCGTATGCCAACCCCACCTTCCTCATGGTCAAGCCTCTAAAAATACGTATTTTTCAAGGAGCAGAAGTAGGGATGGTCTTTGTCTGCTCTCTTTGTGTGTCTTCAGTAGCGGTGAAAAGTGGGGAGGAAGGGAGCCACTTGAAATGTCCGAGATAGGATCTAATCAGCCATCCCAACGTCCGTTCAGTACGCGCTGTAACATTTTAAGCATCTCTTGGCCACTCTCTCAGAAGGGAAGGCTCGTGTCATCCCTTGTATTTTCCCATTGTACACATCATTTCCTGGCGAATGCAGGATTTATTCCCCAGCTAAACCCTTCTTGACAGGTTTGTTATCTGTTCACCCGGTCGGCGAGCCCCTGAGAGGCAGAGCATAGCTGTTAGAGAGAGAGGGAGAAGGAGAGGGGGAGGGAGGAGGGAGGAAGAAAGAGGACTGGGAAGCAGGGCAAGGAAATGTCAAGCGAGCTGCCAAGGATGGATATTATAGCTGCTGGGGACCTTAGAGAGTATCATGTGTCTTTTGTGTCTATTTTACAGTCAGTGCTTCATGTAAGATGGCAGTCTCGCCTGGACTGTGCTTAGTATTGATTTACTCCCAGGCAATGCACAGACCATTTTAGGAGTACATGGGAGACCAGAAAAAAAAAAATCCTCCCACATCCCCTGTTCCAGCCTTCAATTTTTTCTATAAACAAACACATCTAAAGTGGCTTCTATTAAGTTCACTTTCCTTCTTGTTTCTTCTATTTGTTTTTTCAAATTAGCAGATTACTGTATGGAAATCAAATTGATCAGAGGCTTCTCAAGGAACAATACATGCCTGGAAGCTAGTATGGATTATTGTCTTACATACAGACTTCAAGATCTGTGGCCTTTCTTAGAGAAAGAGACAGAGCTTGTACAACCCAAAACCTGTTCCTGGATCAAAACCACCAAGAAGTGGCTAGAAGGTGCAAGCACGCTTAATTGGAGAACTATTTTTTTTCTTTCTTTTTTTTTGGTTAATCTACACATAATATATAGTCCTTATTATTTCCCTTCTGTTGTTTTCTGCAGTTGCTGCTCAGCACTTGGGTGCAGTATGTTCGACGGAAAAGGCAGCCGTATGGCTGCCTAAACAGCCAGCATCTGCTCGGCTGTTTGACTAAGCTTAGGCTGGGTGTGCTTCCCTCTGGCAGCCTTCGTTCTCCTTCCCTGGTGCTGGGCTGGCGTCAGGCTTCGCCATCTCAGCTCTTGTAATTCCGTGGATGGTGAATTTTTGCATCTGAAGCATCCCACTTAGAGCGTTGCTTTCATCTGCCAGCGGTCCCACACCTTGTGCGTGCGTGGCGTTGGCGTGTTCGCTCCAGGTAGGGCTGCTCCTGCGCTGGAACCTGTCCGACGGAGCAGAGCCTGAAGCCACTTCTCCTCGCCGGGTTGCAGAAGGGGCGTGGAAATGCTGAGCACCCTAGGGTAGCTGCTGAGGGTTTCTCACCAAACTAGAAGTATTGATGTCCATATATGCCAAATCTTTTCACGCTTATGCTTTTCTGGTATTTGGAGATGAAAATGGAAGCCTTTTACTTTAAGGGCTTACCAAGGTTGTCCTATTTTTCTGGGTTCAGAATTTAAGCAGGATTATTTTATCGAAGAGGGGCTTGTGCGTGGTAATGTGTTTTTTTAAGGCTATATTGAACACTGAGCATTCTCAGGGTGCGGCAGACTTAGATGATTCTACTCTCTAGGAGCAGGGGAGTACGCGTTTGACAGGCAGCCCGGGGGACAGGCACGCTGGGGACGGAGCAAGCCGGGCTGTGAGCTCCATATGCTGTTTAAAAAGTCTGTGCGGAGGAGGGTAGTTCTGGGACAACATGAGGTGTCCAGGGAAATGATGGGAAGAGAATCTGCCAATCCACCTTATTTCAGTGCCTGTGGTGCCAGGGAATCGTGCAAATGTGTAGCTGCCCTGGCTAGGCGTGAGGGCTGGATTTCCACCTCCCGATAGAGCCCTACGTGCAGTTTAGCAGGTGGGGTGGCCGGTTGCTTTCCAGCCATGCTCCTGAAATGTAAGCACAGGGAGGCCAAATCAATTTCTGCTGGCAAAGAATATTGACAGTTTTAATAGAAGATCATTACAGGAGTGAAATATTCAGTTTTAAAGGTAGAGGCCAAGCAAAAATGTTCAAAGTGTTTCCCATATGTTAATTAATTTACCAAGCAATGCTTTTTTAATGAAGTCATGCAACAAGTTAGTGGCAAAACCTGGGAATAAATAGAGGTCTGAGCTTTTTTTTCTTAGTTTTGTAAGCAATCGTAGCACATTTTTCTACTCAGAAATTCCTTTGGAGGGATGTGGTACGAGGAGTTAAGTATAGAGACGTTACCAAAACACTCCTATTGCACTGTATTAGGGTATCACGCATCTTTTCTCTTTCCCTTTTTAGAAGTGAGAACAATTTGTTTCAAAGTCTCATTATTTCTAACTGGCTGCCTCATTAAGCAAGTACTGTGATGGCAGCAGAGTTTGTGATTATAAACACCAGGGCAATATGTTACTGTGTTTGTAACTCTACAGATAGAGGAAAAAGAAATGTTTTTCCACCCTTCTGTGTCTAGTCAAGGTTGGTTTTTTTTTTTTTTCCTTCTCCCTTCCCTCAATCCTTCCCAAGCTAGTTCTAATAGCAAAGCATGTCACTTATAATCTGCTAATTAAATCATTTCACTCCATTTTATATAATTTTTAATTTAGCATTCATTTTCAACTTAGCTTTTGGCTTCATTTACTGATAATAAACAGCATTGCACGCAACACATGTTCCTCAAAACAGTCATTCACACACATACAGATGCCAGTAATTTTGCCAGTATGCCATGCGTATAAATATTAAATATAACATCCCACCCTCATTTTACCCGTGATTGAATGTGCATGTTGCTGTTTCGTTGTACAATACACTGTAATAAGGCAAAACATGACAAATCTGGATGAAGAGTCTTCAGCTCTCTATTGTTCACTAACCCTGGACCTTAGCAAATTTGCTGGGTGTTCTGTGCTACGCTGGCACTGTGGCTGCTCTCCCCATTCTGAGTAATAGGATTTGACCTGACTCTGCTGCTGGTCCATTAGTTGTTTTTAATACATCCATCTGCTGGTCTTTTTTTGACCATTACAAGGTGGATTGATGACTCCAAGTGAAAAGGTGACATTTATGATACCAGCCTTTGTCTGCTGGAGGCCAGACAGTCAGTCCAGAGCTGGCATCCCAGTGACAGTCCAACGGACCAAAGTTCAGCAGTAGGTTCAATTCTCAGGTCTGATCATACCCGTCTCAAATTAGCACAGATTTTTAAAGCTTATGTAATCTAAAAGAAGGGTTCATATTTTTACCTTCATTTAGGGCCTTTCTTACAATACCCTGATACTTCTAAGGTTCATTAGAGATGACAATATTGAGAATATCTGGAAGGTAAACCCTGCTGTCCAGAGATTGGCACCTACCGCTGGAAAACTGGGTATTTTTTTTTCTCTTGAATCATAAAAGTCCTCCTGACATTGTAGCCGTACCTTCTCACCCTTTATACCGTACACAGTAGTGGCTGTTAGACATGCCAGAGCGAGTGCTTCCTCATTAGCGCTGCGCTGCTTAGAGATCGATATCATTATGCGTTTAATCCTGTACGTTACAAGACGTCTCGGAGACTGCCAAAACATTCTGCGCTGTAGCTTGTTGCGTGCCCGTGCAGTAAGAAAGGGACAGAGCTGTTGTAATGATCAAGACATCAGGCAGTGGGAGATAAAGACAGTGCATTATTTTCTGGTGCTCCAGAATATGTGTCAAGGTGTCTGAGGTTTACAAGGTATCTGGGCTCCTATTTGTAAAGGCAGACAAGAAGAAAAAAAAAAAGTCAAGAGTCACTAGTGATCATATATGGCAGTGCTTTGAAGAGCACTGCAGGGAAGGTAAAAAGGTAAAGCTCCCCCTCATTTATGTGAGCTTGTGAAAATTGCCATTGCTGCTGGATGCGCAGCTCAGAAATGGATTTTCTCGGGCTGCAAGGTCAGCGCGCTTCCCACCGCCCCCACCCCAGCCAGCGTACAACAGGAGAGAGGTAATATCACATACAAGATGTGCTGCTGGTACTCGCTGTTCTGTTAATTAATCACCAAACCACTTTCCGTTATTTCCTTTTAATTATAACATTATTTGACCATTCAGATTTGTACTGATTAAACCGTCATTTAATTGACAAAGTGTATGGTAATGCTAATGTTTCCTGTCAGTTTAAATTACACACGTGGCACCTCGTTTTCTTGCCGCCACAGATTAAAGGGAAAGCGGCCTTCGCACCAGTCAGCATCGGCGCTAGCAGCGATGTACCACGGCGACCTAGCAATTGCCGTACCCCAGCTTGAAAGTACTAATGATAGGCGTAATTAAAAACTAGAAAAAGAGACTGTACGTCACAGTAAAATAGATCTGAATGTCATCGTCGCTTATATGAAAACAGCATCTGCTGCAGAGACTTCCTCTGGAAATCAGGGGAAGAAAATCTATTAAGAATTCCAGGAGCGGCTGGTAGCACGTTTCCTTGTTATTTTGCTCATCATATTATTTTTAACTGAGTGAAACATTAGCCTGTCTTCCCTCAATCTCTCTTTTTTTCTTCTTCTTTTTTTTTTTTTCTCCTTTTTCTTTTAACAGATTTGTTTTCTGCTCAATTAGACTTGTGATCACAAGAACACAACGTAGTATTTTTCTCCTTCTGGAAAGACTCTTACAGTGTGATGGGCAAATTGTCAGGAATAATTATACCAAATGGTGGGGGGAAAGAAATGATGGAAAAGATCTCTCTGTTAGCGATACGTTTTATTTAAGACAGTGAACATCAAGCACATTTGTGACAAGGTGAAACTGGCAAGTGGAGCTCTGCCATGGTTTTATTTTTAATTGCTAGTAAACTAATTAGATGGCACAAATTGTTACATAAACCACACCAGCTTACATGCAAACCCTAACAATGAGGATTGTGTTTTTCAATAACAAAAAAGAACAGATGAGTTAGATGTGAAGGAACGAGATAATACGAGACACTTCAACATACCACCTGGTCCTGCCATAAGGGCTTGAGATCGTTGTCATCATTGCTGCTGGGTTATTTTGAAGGGATTTAAAGTTATTCCATGGGACTCATTCATCAAATCAGCAGTTCCCTTGAGGACTAGGGAATTTTTAAGACCTCTTTCCTCTGTTTCCAGGTGAGCAGACCTTGGCTCGGTGCAATACAGCGCAGAGTGTGTGGTGGGGGGGCATTTGCAGCTGAAGAAAGGTTGTACGAGCCAGAATTTTGTCTTTATCCTTCACAATTCAGCCGTGGCTCAGAGCTGTAAAAGCAAGAACATAGGAGCCTAAGGCTTTTATCAAAAGGTGGCTCATCTCTTGCAGTCCTAAATTTTATTTGAAGATGGCAAAGGTCAGACTCCTCAGTGGCTGAAATGACTTCTGGAAATAGAACTTGGGTTTTAGATCGCTAATGTGCATTTGAAGTTCTTCCACATAGTTTGACTCTTCAGAAAACTCCAATGTGAAGCGCCAGTGATTGGTTACTTTTAATCTTGCCAAGTATTTTGTTAATGTCTGCGTAGTTTTTCAGCTTGAGAGTCTAGGAAAAAAATATATTCTGGTGTGAATCCATTTAAGTTGGTGGAGTTAACAGGAATTTGTTGGAATGGTAGAGTGTTATTTATCCTACCTTTCTCCAAATATAAAGGACCAGATGTTCATCTGTCATAAATGAGTGTAGATTCCCTGAATTTGGTGGAACTACATTGCTTTGCGCTATCCTGTGTTTACAGAAATAGCATCCTCTCCCCTGTGTGGTTTCTATGATCAGCGTATCAGCTAACGTTGCGTCTCCTATTTTTAAGTGACATCAGATTGATTTTGGAATTCTCGAGAGTAAATATTTCCCCCACTTGGACTGTCTCACAAAGTAACCGCGCAGTCATCATAACTTGGTTATTTCTGGCCATGGGAATGTCTTATTGATAGGCATTTGGCATTCCTTCTGCAAATACAGCATCTGCCTGTCTGCCTGCGTCAGGAATGCTGATGGGACACCAAATGTGGTTCTGTGCTCACGTGGTGTGACTCTGCATGAGTTGATCAAAATACCTGTATACATCAAATACCTGTATACCCAAATACCTGGGTATATCAAAATACCTGTATATTTTGGATAGCAGCTTTTTGTTTCCTGTTGTTCAAGAGAAGATGGTGTGTGCTGATGTATTTCTTTAAACGTCCAGTGTATAGTAAGCTTTCAGTGTAAATTTGGCTTTATGTTAAAAAAACAGGGAAAGTATTATTCCAGTAAACAGAAGAGAAGTTGGGTGTATCCACTAACTTTATTCATAACTTTTTAAATGTTTGCATTTCTGCAAGCAAGAAACTGGCTTCATCCTAGAGACAGAAACCACACGTAGAATTATCTTTCCTTATTCTACTCGCAGTGAAAATTAGAGGGAGCCCTGTAGTTCTTTCAATCCATGGAGGAGACAGACGTGGTGTTTGCCTGTGAGCCAGGAAAAGCCTTGGAGTGAGTTATTAATGGGATGTTTATTCCAAAGTGAAACTTTTAGTGAAGAGCTTAAACAAAACAAACAGTTTCCGAGTACCTTTTCTGTAACCATTTCAGCAGTAATCCATTATGGCTCCCCCAGGCAGTTTTTTAAATGGCCAAAATACTTATTTGCAACTTACTCTATCAGGCCTTCTACTGAAGGACAGGTACTTCCTGGTATCAGTGCTGGAACTCGGTGATTTGTGTGGGGTTAGCTATCTCAGTGTATGGGGTTTGGGTTTTTTCATGTATGTTGTGCAGAGGAAGTTTGACAGCAGATCTGTATGAGAGGATCACAGCGGCTATGAATGACTTTGATGTGTAAAAACAGGAAAGCCTGCCTGCCTTAGGTGAAAATCTATGAATGGTTCTGTCTATACATTGTTTCCCTTTTATTTACTAAATGGCCTCTGTTGTTATAAATAGAGTCGTCCTTTCCAGCTTCTCCTCCCTTACATACAAATCACTTGGCTCATTTATGGAGACGAATGCTAAATAGTACGAAGGCTATACTTGATGTGTGTGAAGCAAAGGGTGTGGAATTCCTGCCTGCAGGCCCCTGTTGAAGAGCAGAACCCCATGGATGAGCTCAGTTGAGTGTCACGGCTTCCCACCAGACAAATTGGAAGTATATGAATATTGTATTTAAACTGCTACAAACCATAGCTTCCCAACGGGCTTGGAATAGTGTATAATTGCTTTCACTTACCAGCTTTGCTGTAGATGAAAGTAGGTGTTGAGTACGGATGGCATATTAACATTGTGAGAAAAGAGCACTATAGATTCCCAGGAAATAAGAAATATATATTACCAGAAACCACAAGAAAATAGTGTGTTAGATTTTAAGCATTTATGTTAAAAGCAAACCTAGAAATTCTCTGCCTAGCATAAAAGAAATCAAAAAAGAGTTCAACTCACTATGTTGTATCTGAGGTGATGGAGGAGAGATCACCCAGAAGTTAAAGACCCAAGTGACCAAAAAAGCAGGAGGTTAAGAGCACAGTTTGAGATGTGCTCTGGCTGCACTGGTACACGCTGTCTAGAGAAAAGTCCTATTTTTCATTTTAAGACAGACACTTAAAATGTTTTTATGACTGTGGCTGTTCTTGGGGTTGGTTTTTTTTTTATACTGTCTGGGTTGAGTTTTTTTACTCCTTTTCTCTGTATATGTTCTGGCAATAATGTTTGCGGTCTCATCTTTACTGTCTGCAAGTTTGTCATCATTGCTTTGTCATGATCTTAATATGTCACCCATATTTGACTATTGCATATATGTACCATCTGCAGAGGAAATGATGGCCCGTTTAAAGCGAATCGGGTAAGCTGCAGTTTGGATGGCTTGAATGTAAACTCCATGTGCTCAGTGCTCCAGCCAGGTCTGCTCGTGTTAAGGTCCTGACTATATTTTCATTCCTTTGTAAAACCTGTTTTGAGGAGTTGAGAAGTTGGCCGTAGAAGCACACCCGGCAATGAAAGTTGGCTGAGAATGTCTCTGTCTGGGTTATTTTAAAGTTATTTCTTTAAAAAAACATACTTGAAAGGCACCTTTTTCCCTTCAGTGAAAGAGAAGTGAGCCAGTTTCACAATTTCAGGAGTTTGGTTTTACCTGTGTGGTGCATTGGCCCTCAGTTCCTAACAGGTTCCTAATCTCAGGGAAGAGCTGCAGAACATCAAGCTGAAAGGTTGAAGTTGGCCATTGTCCCGTAATTGCCCCCCACGGGTCTGGTCGGAAGTTGTGCAGTCATGGTGGCAGTTTCCTGCTTGTTTTTCCGACTTACGTTAGAGTAGTACATATTCCTACAGGAAATTCTAACGAGCCAATACAATTATAGAGTGATTTTACCTTCCTGACAAGGTCACGCGGAGTGCTAATGCAGTTATCAAATAGTGGTATTCCTAAATTATGTAGTAGCCCCACACCTACCTAAAGCCAGTCGATCCTTTGGGGTTTCCGCTTGTTTTGTTTTTTTTTTCCCCTTTTCTTATACTACGCCTTAGATTAAGTAGTTTGATGTTACTGCTCAGGAACAAGACAATACAAAGGAGCGCTTATCTTAACATCTGTCTCATTCATTTGGTTAGCTGTCTGGGAAGCCAGAAGTACTAGGCATAAATTTCATCCTTTTTTAAAATGCAATCAGATGTACTGTATTAATTTCAACATGTTAATGAGTACCCAACCATGACAGGACAGAATATTCATGACATCTATTAAAGATCTGACAATAGGAAGTATGTTAAAGATTGTTCAGGATCAGATTGAGACATGTAAGCACTTGGGTTTTGCCTTCCTGCTGTCTTGCTTTCTTAAGGCACTTCTGGGCCGTGCTGCCTCTCGGACAGCGTTCGGGAGCTGTGTTCTGTGGTTCAGAAATGTTCACCTCAGGTGTGTCTGTTGGCTACAGCAGATTGCGATTCAGGAGCAAGGAGGAGTTCAAAGAAAGGAGAAGTTGTAAAATTTAAGAGCAAGCCAAGGGATTTTCGTTAGTTTTCTTTAAAGCTCAGGAAGAAAAATATTCCTCAGGTCAGGCTTGAGAAGGATTTGGTGTTGATTTATATCAACAAGAGCGTCTCCAGCTGTTACAGTAAATACTAAAAATAAAGAATTTTAGGAGGGAACTGTCAAGAATCCTGACTTAAGTGAGGCTATAAATCTTGTGTGGCGGGAGGAAAGTTTATTTGGTGGAGGTTTATCCTGTGACTTTGAGATGTTTCTGTCTCTTCCTCTGAAAGAGATTGGAGACGGGAGGTTTAGGCTGGATGGACCATTATCCCAACCTGTTTTGGTTGTTCTTCTGACCCTGAAAGTCTTGGACACACAATTTCATCTGTCCAGGATGATATCAGTAAGGCACATGGAGTGTTAAATAGGAAAGTTGAAGCTTAAGTGTCATTGCTGGTATTATACAGATAAGTGTTCCTGCAAAGAGGTTTTTTAATCTGCTGATAAGGATAATATGACATCTGAGCACAGGGGCAGCAAAAGGGCAGGGAGAGAAAGAAATGTGTAAACAGTGCAGTGTAATTGAAGCCTGGCCTTCAAATCTTTGAACTCTGCGGCAGCCAGCTTCGGAGATGGAATTGCCATCTGATCAACTCACAGGTTTTGACTGAATCTTCAGCTTGTCATCAATTTTTTTTGCATCCAGAAAGTAATTCTATATTTTTTTACCTTCCAAGAAAGATAGGAGTTATGTTTGCATCTGCATTGTTTTTGTTTGTTGTTTTGTTTTTTTTTTTTTAACGGGGATGCTAGTAAAAGTACAGTAAGTTTTTCGGGCAGCTATTTGTTTCATTGTGAAGGATCCAGAGTTGTGAGGCTGCATTTTAGCTTGGATAGCAGAGCTGTTGAAGGCACATGAAGCTTTCGCTAGCAAACCCATGTGTGAAATGCAATTGGAGACCTATATCAGTATGAAAATTGAAAACTGCATTGTTCCCTAGATGTGAAACGTACATTTGGTCAGTCCTTCAACAGATGATTCATTTGGTGGTTATGAGACAAACCATTCACAAAATAATCAATGCTCTGTGGCCTTTTTCCCAAAACTCGGTGACCATTGCATTACAAAACTTCCTTTAGAAGTCAAACTTTTATAATTTCAAGCATGAAAAAAAATTACTGTCACAGTAATAATTTACTTAGTATTTCTACAGAATTAATAATTAGAAGTTTTGATCAGAAGGGACCAAAGTGTTCTAGACCCTGTACAAATTGTTAAGTTGCTGACTGTTTAAAGATCATTCACAATAAAAATATTTGTCATTCAGAGTTGTAATGCTTCAGGAGTCTCAAAGATGTTTTCAGACATAAATTGATTCTGTCAGCGTCTCAGAGAAATAACAAAGTAAGAATTCAATAAAACCCAGAGCTCAGAACTGGCCTGATGCTTCGTCCACTGGATGGTAAAATTTTCATTAATTTTCAGAAGCAGAGATGGCAGAATGATGAATACTCTTATAAGTCTCCAAATGTGCCCAGGATCACACAGGAAATGTGTGAAAACATTTATTAACAGGAATTAAAACTTCATCCCTACAGTCAACATGGTACCTTAAAGGAAAGATAGTTTTTTTCCCTGTGACAGAAGAGATTACCATGTTGAAATGGGTGTGAAGCTCAAAGCTGTACATCACTTGAGCATCTCAATCATTTAGAAATTATTTACATGAAGTTAGAGGTGCTGTTGGCATCTCTCGGGAAGGGTAGTTTATGCTTTTAGAGAAGATTCCCTTTTCTTCTCCTCCCCAGTCACAGCGGAGGGCAGTGCCCGTGCACGCCTGCGGTTCTGTTTCCAAACAGCTCCCTGCGTCTCGCTGGCTTCTTGATTTTACACTTTACTTAGTATTTATGGTAGACAAAGATATTAGAAAGCACCTCTCAGAATAGCGCCCGTCGGAGGAAAAGATGAGGTGCAGTGCTACGGGTGGGGCCAAACCCTCATCTCTCCTCCCCCCGTGGGCTGCAGGGAGGCAGTTCATGGTGCTGGGCATGAACCTTGGTGGGGCTGTGGGTGCTGACACCCATCTGCATCGGGGGACGTGGCACTGGACAAAGCGGGCATCACAGTGTCACAGATTCGGGTGGGAGGGTTGTTGTTGTTTTTTATCGTTTGTTTGAAAAGCCTGAAAAACTGATCTGCCGCTTCCATATGCCTTCCTCTAGCCGAGTTTTGATTTTTGACACCACAGAACATCAGTGTGCGGAGTTCTGCTGTACTGCTGATGGAATTCTCTGTTACTGGCCCTAATGCACAGACGAGGCAATTGAGACCTGCTCTGAGTAAAGTTCCTAACCTCCTAAAAGGAGAAAAAGTTCTTTAAATTTTAACAGAATTTAACATTATGAAAATGTACTTATATTAGATCTTTTCTAAAGCTATCTCAGGGATTGAAAGCAAAGAAACCACGGTTCTGGTTTATGGCAGTTAGTACTGTCCCAGGCAGCACCATACACTGTTTGAGGGACAGCGAGCACCAGGGACTGTTCCTCACACTGGCATGGATGGGCTTCCCCAGTTCTGGGGATAAAGTGTGTTCTGCTGCCGGCGCCCAGGCTGTGCAATGTCAGGTGCTGTCTGCGCTAGAGAAAAGGCTGCTGTCCGTATAATTTGCAGGTGTGAACAGAATATAACCTGTGCTCGGAGGGGTAGGAAAGGAAGCGCCATGCATCTGCTTACCCTGGAAACTTCTTGCATAACATGTGCATAACAAATACTTAATTCTTGTTGTATAGAAAAGGCTGTAAATACCACTAGTAGAATATATGATGTGTTTGTATGGCTCAGTGTAGCACTGATGAGTGATCCTTCAGATGACGCTAAACTAACTGTTCTTCCTCCTTGGAACAGCGAAATGTAGTAACAACTTCAGGTAGTGGAAGCAGTGGGAGCACGTTACCAACATGCTCCATGCGAGCTAATGATAATTATGCTGACACATTTACAGTGTTGTTGCTAGCTCCATGTGTGGTCAGCTCAGAAAGGTTGGAGCCGCAGTCACTGAAAGGCCAAACTGATGCAAGGAGATGGAGGAGCAAAAGGATGTTCCAAAGAGCATCCATTCCTAGACAGAATGCTGAGGTCAAAATGCAGATTTGGAAGCCCACTGCAAAACTTGGAGTCTGTAAGAATGCGGGAGCAAGCTAGCACGTCATCAGGAGGTCTGGTCAGGAGCAAGATCAGAGATGGACAGACTGGGAAGTGAAGCAGAAGCTTGGTTTGACATGTATGGTCATGTATGCATCACTGGGTACCAGGCCCAGAAAAGAAGTAGGTCTGTACGTCCATTATAGATGCCAAGAGCAAGAATTGGAAATGTCTGGTGTAAACTAGATTTCTAGATCTCTCTGTATTCCGTCTACAGGCAGAATCACCTCGAAAGAATGGCCCATTCTGTCTTTAGCAGTGTATCTGTGAAAGGTGAGTGCAGGAATCCTCTGATGGTATCTGGATCTTTCATTTATCTGTAGAGAAAGGTCAGATGACTAGTTTGGATTAGACATTTAAATTTTGCATGACTAAAGTTAGGGAAGATGACTCATGCTGTTGAGACTGGACTGGCACGTGTTCTGCATTTGAATCGTGGTGCAATAGTGTATTAAAACATTATTCTTGAGGAAGAGAATTGACTTTGAAAGGTTGATTAAATCACTGTTCTTTTGGAGAAAAATTATAGACATAGCTGGCTGAAATTCAGTAGTTTTGGGGTTCTCATATACATGTAAAAGTTCCATTCATGGCAAACATACAGTGTCGCAACATGGCATCATGGGATTACATTGTCACCAAAGAGCATCATTACTGGTGAGTTTGAAGACCAGACATGGTTTCAGTGTATATTCAGGATACGATATAAGCAGTGGAAAAAAGCAGCCGTAATAACATATTAAAATATGTATTGTTAGATAAACACAGCATTCTGTTGCTGCCAAATATTTCTTTGTTATGCAATTTGTCATACTGCTTACAGCCAACTCATCATCCACATGCATCAGCATATTAACAGCAGTTTTCCCAGTGAGGGTCAGGGCCTCTGGATTTCTTTAGAACTAGCTGGAACTCAGTAATCCTGTCTCCTGGCTTTGGAGGTGGAGGACATAGTAATAAAATGCAAATTAGCAGAAAATCTCCTGTGCCACATAGTTCTCTCACTTGGCTTTTAGTGAGTGTACAAATTTCTGTATACACTTTCACTGATGACACTCTTATTTTAAATTTTATTTATGGTTTACAGCTAAACAAAACTGCAGCAGCCCAACAGGGACATTTAATGTAGGAAGATGCGCCTGCCGATTGTCACCCGCAATCGTACTGCTCAGGAGATCTGACTGTGTTTCTGCTGCTTCTTGTAAACCTACTCTCGCATTTCTATTTGCCTGTCAAAGTCTGTATGACTTCAGACCCAGTCTATATGTGTGTTTATATATAAACTGAAATTTAGCATAGTGTGATGATTCATAGTCTGTGGGCAATTGTTAGAAGTCGTTTTTAAAAGGTAAGTACAGTTCCGTCTCTTAGAAGGACAGTCTCCTTAACGCCACCCCCTCCTTGTAGCTCAGCTTTGTCAGACAGAAGTCGTCCCTGGTTGGCATCCCTGATAACTCAGACATTCAGAAATTCTTGAAACTAACACTACTAACTGCGCTGCTAAAAAGAGGACTCTTGTCTTCTGCTCACATGATATGCTGCCTGTGTCCAAAGTGTAATATTTAATTGCATTTTCTTAATCTTTACCACTGTATTGCTAAGCTTTCTAATACCTTCAAAATACCAAATCTCAGGCTTATCCTAATTAAAGAATCTCAATTTAATCCATATTGCATGACAATTCAATTTGTTGATTGCTTTTTCTCCCCCCTCTTTGTGAAATTCCCGTCAAATGTATTAATTCAACATGATGAATCCTGTATTCAACCCACTGGAGTGAATAATTAAAATTAGCTGATAAAACTTTCAGCAGAATTACTTTGTGAAATTGCTGAACAGATGTGTCATTTTAATGAAAATCCACAGACAAGCGCCTTCCCCCCTCGGCAGGATAAAAATATTATCCCCACGGCACATACTTAATTTGGTGGTAAATACACTCCGAGCGATTGCTGGAAGGGAAGAAAAAGCAACTTGTCACACTTAGTAACTTGATTTTTCCCCAGCATGCAGTAACAGCTATCTACAGTAATTCATAGTGCTCTATTGTTGCTGCAAGTCCCAAAGAGAACTTATTAAAATGCAATAATCTCCTATTTAAACAGAAACAATAACCATTAAATTTCCTGTGGATCCAAAATTGAGCACAAGCCCCATCTGGTAAGAGTGATTAGAGGCCTGATGAGGGAATTTAATTTGCAACATTCAAAGACTAAATCTGAGCAGATCTTGTCACCTGGGACTAGAGTGCTGCTTGCTGTCTTCTTAAAAATCTCGACCTAAACCGAAAATGGAATGTAGAAGTGAAAATGTTACCCGGGGGCCAAGCTTGACAGGATTGTATTTCATTATGTGTCTCCATCAGGCTTAGAGAGCTGCGTGGAATTTGGGCTTTGGCTCGGTTGAGATATCTCCTCGGCAGGGCATGCACTGAGGCTGTTGCTCCCTGCGACGGTGAACAAATCATTAAAGGAGACTCCATCCTGCACTTGGACCTCCTACTACCTCATTTTAGTCACTTGCCCAAACGACACCAGCTTTTCTATCGTATTAGAAGGAGCCAAGATAATTTTAGCATCGCCTACAACAAACAAGCATCTCCCAGATATGTTTGTTTCTGCTCCTGGCAAAACACCACTGGCATTAGACCTTATTGCTGAGTCCACTTAATGGCACACCACACAGCTCCTGTCATTTGGAGCTCGCTTCTCGTGCAGGCCAGCTGAGGTGCTGAAGGTGCAGGTGTGTGCTGCAGAAATTCAGCATCAAAATCTAGCGGTTTGGGTTTTTTCGGTTTGTTTGGCTGGCTTTTCGGGTAGGGTTTTTATTTGTGCTAATCATTAGATTTTGGTCAGCTAGTTTTGTGCCACAGCTGTCAGTTTATAAATTATTATAAGCTTCTAATTAAGAACCTGTTTCTAATGGCACAGCTCTAGTTCACTGTAACATATGTTGCTAGGGAGATAGCCGTAACCAGTACAATGAGGAAAATAGATGCATAATGCTTTTTCAGATTCAAGATTTCTTCTCACTCGGATTCATAGTCCAGGTTCCCCAGACTGATTTGTGGTGGTGCTGGTGTTGTCCAATACACCTTTATTTTGGTTGTGGTTGGCTTTTGAAAAGTACGGTACTGATGATGCTATCAAACAGAGTTTGTTTGCCACTTGGTAAATGCAGCAGAGCAAATGTGCTGCGTTATGCGCGGTGCCATACGTACCATTTCACCGCTCTTCTTCACTCCTGAAGTTGTGTAGAGTTACCTTTTGGATTACTTTGTTTTGGCCGCGCAAGCTGCTTGTTTGTTGGGAGTTCTGTTTGCAGTTACAGGCACGTGTATACTTGTCCTGCAGAAAATCTGGAACTGT
>JAVSBS010011950.1:101379-129747 GCA_033124195.1 Coracias cyanogaster | reverse complement strand
GTGATTGGTTATGGCAGGGCTGTAACACGTTGTCAGCACAGGTTACTCACTACTTGTTGGTGGTGGCCGAACATTGTCTGAGACGTAGTGTCATTGCAAAATTGTTTGACAACGTTGATGCAGTAGTTGCGCCGAGCGATAACAACCGCGGAGGTTGGGGAAGGGCAGGCGGGAGCGGCCGCGCTGAGGGCAGCGATGAAGAGGGAATGCTAAGCAGAGCAGCGGGAAATGTCATCGGGGAAAAGTTTGTCTGTTATTTTTATTCTCATCTGTCATTCTTGTTTTATTTTTCCCTTTGATTAACTACCAAGGAAAGGTACTGTGTCGGTTGTCCTGAGGACGCGAGTCCACAGACAAGTCGACAATGGATGCGCAGGATCAGTTCTTTGCCCTGGTGGGTGTTCTGGAGGGACTAAGCTCTGCTCAGCACTTGGCCTCTTGGCTGAGATTGCTGGATTTGGTGGTGGTTTCACAGAATCACAGAATAGTTGGGGTTGGAAGGGACCTCTGGAGATCATCTAGTCCAACCCCGCTGCCAAAACAGGTTACACAGGAACGTGTCCAGGCGGGTTTTGAAAGTCTCCAGAAAAGGAGAGTTTCAAAAAGCTTTCTGTGATGCACAAGCTCTGCTCCATTGTGAATGAGGTGAGACCACCAAACTTAGGTCACATAGGTCACTTTACAGTTATCAGATGCTTTTGCATTTCATCCACTATCAACCTGGGGTGAGTTTTACTACTTAATAAAGAGGCAAAAGGCTCAATTGTCCATTGTGAATTGTTTAAGCCATCCAGTTATTTCATAACAAGATTAGATTCACTTAATCTTCTAGTAAACCAGAGTATTTTCTAAGACAGAAATGGTTTGCCTCTGAATTTCTGAAGCCTGTACTATTTTTCAATTCTGGAGGGTTGTGTTTCTTTCTAGAAACTTTCTAGAAAGTTTCAAAAATGGATGGAATGATTTCTAAAATCTGTACACATCTTTTGAGGAGATGGGAAAGTGAAAGATATTATTTGGGAGTCCTCCATCACCATTAAAAAAAGCTGTACATTTTTACTCTTCTATAAATTATATTAAAATAAATAAGAGAAAGCCCAACTTGAATGGAGTTGCTTTCAGCAAACTCTTGAGTTAAATCATCTAAGAGTAAAAGCCTGCAAGGTCTGGGCCTTCATGCAGCACTTCGTGGCACTGCTTTAGCACATGATATTTTGTTATTGAGGTGATTTTTGCATTTGTTTGTCTTTAATAAATTCAGAAGCACCCTCAGCTATTAAGAGACATTTCTATCTGCTGTCATTTGGTTTAGGTCATTGTGTCATAGACATAACAAGATTAAGTATAGCCACGCTTTCCACACAACCTGGATTTATGTAGTGTTTAATTTTGTGCTGAGGCTACCGTCAGCCTTTCTGTGTCCTTTTATGTAACATTTTAGGATGTAGTGTAGAAAGTCCCGCAGTTATCTCCTTTATGCGCGCTGTCCCTGACAGTGCTGGTGGCAGTTTTTAGGGGCCCCTGCTTCAGGTGTTTGCAAAGGCAAGTGTCGCTGCCAGCGTGAGGACAGGCACGACTTTAACACACGGTGAAGGAAACGGGCCTTGGGGGTTTTGATGGAGCCGGAGCAGGTAAACAAAAAGATTCTAATTGGCTTTTGCAGATTAAATTTATTGCTGCTGCATTAAAGTCTAGGAAGGTTAGCATTTGGGTCCTGTCTCTGAGGCACGAGGCTTCCTGTTGCTTGAGTTGGGCAGGTGGTGAGGCTGGAGGAGAAATCTCAGCTGGCAGAGCTGCTGCTGGGAAGGGCTGTGGGGATGAGGGTGAGGAATAGGTGGGGAGTATCTGGAGGTGTTGGGGGCTCAGCTGGGAGAGCATGAGGCTTGTAGTGAGAGGAGGGGGTTGCAGCCCCACCGGCTGGGAAGAGCCCTCCCAGCTGAGGCACACGGGGGGAAGCAGCGTGCCTGCCTGAGAGGAGAGAGGTACCCAGAGGGGAGGAGAGGGGAGGAGAGCCCTTGGGCTCTGGGGAGGCAGTGGGTTCCGTTTGTGAGTTGTGGCAGAAGCGTGAGATGTTACCTGCCAGGGGGTGAGGAGACATTGAGGTGGAGAGTCCTAGCAGCCTGAAGGGCCCCAGTCATGTTACGGCTGACAGAAACACCTCCTGCCTGCTGCTTCCTCCCACAGAGAGTACTGGGAAGCCATAATCTTTCCCTTCCATGCAGCCAATGTATGTGGCTTTGCTTCACTCCACTGCTGGGAATGTTTCCTTCTATGTGAAAGGGGCTGCTCGCACACGCAAAGTGAACCTCAGACATGAGCATTTTTGAGTAAAGGGGTGTTTAAGGCTGGATTTCTAATGTAACAAGACAGTTGTCAGGCACCGACTTGATCATTTTCTCAGGCAATTTGTTTCATTAGACTTGGACATTCAGTACTCTCAGTGTTGTCATGTAAATACATCCCCTGTGGCTGCACAGTGGGCTCTCCTGCTTCCCATGGATGCAAGGGGTGAGAGGGAACAGGCTTCATCCTCCGCGTTTGCTGTCAACCCCACCAAAACTCACAAGAAAGTTTTTTTCTCAACTTTGGATCCCACTACAGTTTGATGGCATCAGAAGAGAGATGTGCAATTGAACTGACAATCAGTGATTGGCATCATGCATAACTCATTATTGTGTCAAGGATTTGGCATGTCCATGGAGAGGAAACCATGTGCGTTGTGTTGACACTGAGCTTAATTCATATCCTACCGGCGGTTATGCCAAATCCTTATCTCATCGATTCTCATGCCAGATCGCTTGCTTGCGTGCCAGATTCTTGTCAGAATAATGAGTTATGCCTAATACCAATCATTCTGTGGCAGATGCCACTTTGTGTAGCCATTTTGTACAGTTGGGAACTTGAGCAAAATGGCTGATTCTTCGTACGACTTGAGTGGCGTGGTCGGAGCTCTCCGGTAGGGTCATGAAATGGAAAAGGATTTCAAATGGCATCCAAATGATATGTCAAATTTTATGGCCCCTTTCTTGAGAAATGTCTTGCTGTTGTTACCTCTTTTATACCCTCCTCCATATATGTTTCCCTCCCAATATGTTCATTACCTTTCTGCTTTTAAAACCTGCTGAATTACATTTGTGGATGTGTCGTTCTGAGCAGTTTTGCCTTTCCTTTATCTTCCCCCTTATTAACGCAACAAAATTCTGTAGACAGCTCTGATCCTTTCTGATGCTCACAAGGGATTCATCTGCAATCCTTACCTCAGCCTACCGCACCTCATGGTTTTAGCAGTTACACTTGCCAGGAGATTGTCAAGGGAGACGTGCTATCTCCGTGCTGACAATAACCCATTATCTCTTAGCATTGCAGAAGGCAGGGAGGACTCACAAGGAAAAGAGAACCCGCGCGCATTTTTTACTTTTCCCTGTGGGAGAAGTCCAAGGTGCCACCAAAGCAGGAGTGAACATTTGAGCTGATACTGGACTTATAATCGAGTCCTTTGTTAAGAGAACTGAATACTATGAGAAAGGAAAAGGAAGACTTCCACAGGGTACGGTGGTAACGTGTATCCGTAAGGGGTGAGAGTGTAGAGTATCTCCTGCTTACCTCTTTGACTTGAGTGGGTAATTTACTGGAATAAAGAGAGCAAGAAAAGGCTGAATGTTCAGTAGTTCGCATTTGCTTCAAAATCAAAAGGCTCCCAAACCAGCTTGGTATTGTGTGTTACAGGGATATGACAGTTTTTACCCAGGTGCTTTCACATATAAGTTAAAAAAAAAAAGTCACATCACACTCTCCATTGCCTGGTCATCATTTGTTCTCAAACCACATCCAAGTGATGATGCTTGAAAATAGGTTATTCATAATCATGTTGTTGTTTAAGCTGCATTACTATTTCATATCCAGCCTATTGATTTTTCAGGATTCTTCTGCATGAGGCTTTTTCATTAGTGTATTATATGGAACACAAACCCCATAGTGGAATCATGAAATACTATATTTACAAAAGCTCCTTAATTTTCTGGTTTTAATAGAAAAATAAATGCACCTGGGCTGACAATTAGGATGCCAAGATTTTCCTTAATTTAGTTTGAAACAGTTCAAGAGCTTTACTGTGGATATCAGCAGAAATGAGGGCCAAATTCAGGTACAGCTTAATTGGGTACAAATAATCTGGCTTCCTCAGAATTACGCTAGCTTACATAAAATCCTCTTTAATTGGACATTGTAAGCATCTATACATTTGCAGGCCTTTAATAAACTGATTGCAAGACATTTCTAGATAGATACTTCTTGGGATGGACTACCTGGTTTCCTAAACCCGGGAAAGAAATACTGCAACGTGAGGGTGTAGCAAGGTCCTGCACCAGGCGCTACTGCTAAAAGATGCAAAGGATAGTAGCAAAACAGGTCTCTGTTGAAAAAGATACTGAAAATCATCGATGAAAATAAGACTTTGGTGTGAACTGGAGCTTCTCTGCTGAAAAATCTCCTTTGTGCTGAGCTGCTCCGTCACCATCAGGGCCTGAATGGACTCTTGGTGTGCAACCACTACTGTGACAGTCACACTGAATAGGAAATATTTTCTATGGGAAGACCGTGTGGATGTCATACATCTCTAAAGTTACTTTTGCTTCCTAGGGGCTGTGGTATCCAGTTAGCCCTTGATTTTATGAATATTTATACAACATAAATGGGGAAATCGGTGGGTTCCCTTGGTGGAGATGCGATATTGGTATTTTTTTAAAGTAAACTTAAATAAGGTCAGAATTTTTTATCCTCTAGAGAAAATTTCACGTCTGATTAAATAGTTTACATAAACTTAATCTTTTTCTGCTAGATGCATTATAATCTCAGATATTATTCATGTAGCTATTCCTCTGTGAACCATAAAATGTTCATTTCTTCAAAATGAATATGAAGCTCAAAGCATTAGTGGTCTTAAGAGCATAAAAAGTTTATTGCTTTGTGCTTAACATTTTTCAAGTAACTTTTGAAAGCTGAACAAATTTTGCATTTAGATTAATGGAAGATGTTTTCCATTTGAAGGAACTAGCAAGGGAGCAGCAATAACAAAAATCCCCCAAGGTTAAAAATGTAGTGCTTTTGATTTTTACCAGAACTGTGTTAGCAGAACAATCATTTCTCAGCATGGAAAGGTAACATAATTGGTCTATACAGTGGCAATATAGAAAACGAGTATGCTTCAGAGAAAGCTAATATGGCTCTACTTAATAATTTCCTTCAAGAGCCCGAATTTGAATGTATATTTCACCCAGCTTGAGGCAAACAATTTGTACCCATAAGTTCTAGTGGAAGTTACCAGGGGGTCATGCAATTTATTTTAGTTTGTGAAGTTTTCAGAACTGCAGACCTAAATGCACATTCGCTTGCATTGTTTCACCAGTAATTTGATCCAATTGGGCACCATTTTCCTTCTGCTCGATTATGTTAGCTCTAGTGAGGAACAAAAACTCACAACCCTCTGATGAAATATTGTGAAAGAAAAGTTTTCTTGGAAGAGAAACCACTTCTCAAATTTATATGACCAGCTTCTTCAAGAATTCCTCAAATCCTTTCATTCCTTAGCCCCTGAAGCCTGCTGTGTTTGTTTCTTAAAAACTGATGTTACGGTGTGAATCCACTTTCCTTTCCACTTGTATTTTTGAAGTCGCTGATTGGGGAAAATTGCTTTCTTCAGAACACACAAAATCATGTATTTGCCCGTAAGCAGAGGACAGTGGTTCCTCCCAGCGCGGACTGCAGCCTGCTTCCCACGTGTGCAAAGCCCAGCAGCCAAGTTCTGCCTACAGAACAGGGCCTGCTTCACCTCTGCGCTTTTAGGCAGATACGTATTTTTCTGTGGTAAATCCTACTGTCCTCTAAATCTCAGGAATTTTGATGGTATGGTAACTGAGGAGTCCTTTTCCTATAGAAGTAGCATTCAGTTAGCAGGAGGAGGCTGTGCTTCTGAGTCCAATTTAGAAGAAAAATTCTTGAGCCTCATTCATTGTCCTCTGGGCTGCAGAAGGCTTTGATAGACCTACAGGGCAGGGCACTGGGAAGGCTTTTTAGTTTCCCCAGTTGAGGGTACCAGTGTGTGAATTACATCTCATCACCATCCAGGAGCAGTGGAGTTAGAAGGAGCTAGGTAGGCAAGACGGACACTGAGTTTATCAGTATATTTGTGTCTAAAATGTTTTGGAAAGCTGTGTTAGGAGAAATGAGTACTAAGGGTAAGTATTGCTCTACTTAGACCAGGCTGAGTCCCTCCCATTGCCAGGCTGTGTGAGCAACTGGGATTAGAGTGAAGGTGCCTGTTTCTCGTGGAGGAGAGGATAACACAGTTCTGGAAGCTTCTTTCTTCAAACATGACTGTTTCTCACAGTCTCGCGTTACCATACAGCTGTGTAGGTTCACGGTATTTATGCGGACAGTTGTTTTTTTCAGTCACAGCCCTTCCTCTCAGAGCTGCTTTGTTCCATTTGTTTTCTCAGGTGATTTTGTTTCTGTCTTCCATAAATATTAACTTACCTTTTCAGTTGTGCCTCAAGTTTCTGTTTATTTAATTTTAGTGGCATGCTTCTTTGATTTGTAGAAAAGAATTTCTGGCCTTCTTTAGCATGTCCATGTTCTTAGAGCAGATGATCTTTTTGAGGCGGTTTTAATAGACCACTTACAGTCTCCCTTAGCCAAGATAACAAATGTTGTAATGTTGATTTTATGGACTTCTTTTTCTGTTGCAGTTCTAGAAATCCATCCTGTGCTTTTGAAGCCAACACAGATTTGGCCATTGACTTTCAATAAAGTCACTCCACTTTTCTTACTTAGATGCCAAATGTACCTGAACAGATCTTACAGACACAAGGTAGAATGTCAAATAAATCCATCCCTCTAGTAATTATCACCAAAACCTTATGTCTCATACTTCTGAAGCCAGGGACAGTCTTGCTGGAAGCCTGCCTTTAGGAAGTGCTGTTTTTCCCTCCCCTGGTTCTACAAGGTTCTGTGATCTATCCTTCCTCTAACGGTGTGGCCGTTTGTTAGCACGCTAGTTTTCGAGCCGCGATTTGGTCAGTTTACCGTGATGAGGTAAGGGGATCCTTTTCCCTTTAAGAGGCCATGATCAGCAAAACATGGCCTGAATTTCGTTAGCAGTGTGACAATGAGAGAGATAAGTAGATGTGACAGTTATGAATGACGTACTGTCATGCACTTCTGCGTTCTGACTCAGATAAATTGACACTGCTGTCAAACACAAGCTATGGAGAGTAGAGACCTCTGATGAACCTTCTAATATGGTAAATGGGAGTCTTAATTCTTCATTAACTGGAAAAAGGAGATTTGGCCATGTAATTTTCTCCTTGCTGCCTGTTTTAAAGATTCCAATAACCCAGCATTTACAGTTGACTAGGCAGGGATTGCTTTTTCCTATGCTAGCGACATGCAGGCTGTGAAATCTAGGGAAGCGCCGCTTAAACACAGACTTATTGCCTTGGTTATCTTTAATGACTTTGAAATGTATTGGCCTCATTATGGAACAGTGCAGTTATCAATTCCTCTAATTAGGTGATGTGGTCCCATAAGAAATTTAACATTAAAGTGCAAAAATGAGTTAGTGGCATCAATTGCTGGCAACCTGGGTGTTGGCACCGAATTTAAAGCAACGGTGCCCTTTTTCTCTGTGGTGATTCTGCATCAATCTTGTTCATTCAAATAGCAACAGTAATTTTTTTTTTTTTTCCAATTCATTTGTTTTTTGCCTGTGTAAAGAGCTTTTATTTATCTGATAATTTCTTTGCTCTCTGAAGCCCTGTTCTGTGGCACGCGGTTGGTGTAAATGCTAGCAAACAATGAAGTTGCTGATGCAGAGTGAGCTCTCCCTGTTCACAGGGCTGAGGAGTCAGTAAAACTGCCAGCCCGACTTTCCATTTTTAGTGGCCCCTTCAATCTGAAGATCTTGTGTAGCAATTTATAAGCCTTAAATACAAGTGACTTGCCCACAGTCATACCACACAGCAGCCAAGCTGGAAACAAAGCCCGATACCCGCAGTTCAGTCACCTTCCCAGATTTTGTAATGCTGTTCCCTCCTACCAGCGTCTATTTGAGGTTACATTTCTCTTTTCCACCATATGGAAGGGATTATTGGCGGCCAGTTTAGAACAGTCGTTTACTTGGCTCGTTGCGAGGAAAAGAGGGTCTGAGAAACCTTAATGTTGTGTAATCTCTGCAAGTGTTTTGGGGTGGCTGTATATAAAAGCAAGCGCACAATAGTTTACCTCTCATTATTCCTTTCCTTAGGTCATATAGCACAATCCATAGTTTATATCTGTATGAAGATAATCTCCAGTTGCTACGAGTTTACAAAGCTCGGTGGTGATACTGTATGGCGGGGCGGTGTGTGGTGGTAACACGGGGAGGGGATCTCTCTGTGAATACATCGTGGGCGACCATTCTGCTATCAGTTAGAATTTTTATGCACTTTTGAATAAGTGGTTCCAAAGACATCTACAATCCTGAAATTACAACAGGAAGGTGCTGCATACACAACACAGTGAGATACATGCCTGGGTTTTGGATGGATTCTTAACCTTTTTGGTTTTGGTGGTTTTGAGTCTATTCCCCAGCTAGTGCAAAAAGAGATCTGAAATCACCCTCCCATTGCACACCCTGCAGTAGTGTGCTAAAGCAATGAGGTCATGCTACAAAAACATTTCTTTGGTTGCTTTTGGAGGACAGGGCATTGGTTAAAGACTCAAGGCTGAGAAGGTGAGGAGTGGGTGAATTCCCTGTATCTGCTTGGGCACCGAACTTGAGTGTTGACAATTGCACTGGAGCTCGTCTCTGTTTGCTGTGCGCTGCTTTTTTCCTCTTGAATCACACTTAGATGTTTGACACAGACCATACAATCCTGCCACCCTTTGCACCCCTTCTGTAGTGCGTGCCTGGTCGGGAGATGTTTGCAGGAGTAACGCAGCGCTGGTGGGATGGGGCCCGTGCTAATACGCACGTGTCTCTGAGCATACCCACTCTGAGCCATCCTACGTATTTTGGGGGGGTTCATGCAGAGGCTCTTTCTCTGTCCAGCCATGTCATTGTATCTGACTACTACAGATTGCAGAAGCCCCTCATAGGTATAATGATTTGTTCCAAGTCCAGATGATGCCCTCCCCTGGAACGTGTCTGAACATCTGCCAGCAGTGCGTCAGACACTCCGACTGACATCTACTAGGCACAAAGTCTGGTTTATTCTCTCATCTTCTGTTCAGAAAGAAAAGTTTGTGCAGTGTATTTTTTTGCTTCAAATAAACAAACATGCAAACATGCAGTCCCACGCAGTATTTGTTGCTGCCAATGCCTATTTAGAGAAGTTGCGTTGAAGAAGTTGTCCTTGTACTTGGAGTGGCAGGAAAGAGGTGTGGGATAATGGTGCTTCCTGAGGGAGCCAATTCTGCTCTCTTGCATTAGCTTTCAAGATATTTTTGTTTCACAGGTAGACAGGCCCTGTTCTAGCAATGGATATCTGAGTATCTGAGAAGCAGAGTAGATATCTACGCCTGAATAGGGAATAAAAAAATTCCAATCCTTCTAGTTTTCTCCCTCTGCATTGTTTATTCTCAATGGAGTTTACAGTTTTCCGTCCCTGAAAATGATATCTTCAATGATGGCGTTTCATACCTGACCATACCTTTGCATAACTGACACAAGAAGAAAAGGAAGAGTGGCAGAAGAAGGGCCACCTACTAATTCTGTATGTTGTTCAGGAGTCAAAAAGTTGACAGAAAAAAATTGGACCACATTTAACCTTTGTTTAAATGTAGACTCCATGTTTGCTCCGTAGTCCCAGGTGACAGCCTGCATGAGCTGTGTGCAGAGTTCTGAAACCACACGCCTTCTCCTCATCTCATGTAAAATATTTCTGTATTGTTCTGGCAGACATTTCAGGAAAATCAATGAAAATGATTTATCTAAGAAAAAAAATAAGCATAGGTTATGGCAAAGACAGCCGATATGTATTGCAGCCCCACAAGCCCTGAAACAAAACGTCTCCTTCAAAAGAGACGCTGTAGCTTTAATATTGGCTGCTGTTTCCTTGAATGGAGTTACCCAATCTTTCATCAAAGAAACATATCTCCCATATCCCTGTCTTTAAAAACAGCAATTATGTGTAAATGCCTTCTGATTTATTTGAGCCAGGGCCACCGGCCAGTGTGAGTCACCACAATTTATTGCTAACCGTCACTTTTACATGATAGGTTTGTAACAAATATCTGCCGCATATTGTTAAATTAATCTTCCATTTAAAATTAATGGAGTTAGACTCCCCAGGTTCAATGTAATTTCGTGTTCACGGGCAGGGAGTGATGTGAGCTGCATACAAAATGAGCTGAGGCCAAACGCCCTAATCTTTCATCACCTTGAACCTAGTGACTAGGACGCCTTCTCAGCACCAACTAATGAGATTGAGCTTGCTTCTCTCCTGAGGACGCCAGCTCAAAGAAGCTTTTCTGCTCAGATACAGCAGGCTTCGTCTTATTTTAATAATTCCTCAGATATGACATGCCTGATGTTATGTATGAAAGAGTCAGGCTTGAAAAAGAGATGAAATGAATTTTATATCATTACTTCAAAACCGAAACCAGCTAAAGGAAGTATGTCACAGTTAAAAATGCAGTAAGCATTTTAGCTATGAAATATTTTGAAAGTAAACAGGAGTCATTCTTTCATTTATTATTATAATGCGGCCTCACCTTAGACTCATCTTCTGTAATTCTAGTCCCATTCATAAATTAATAACAATAATGTAGATGAAAGCAGCGGCCTGTCCAATAAGCATGTGGATGGGACCATCAGAGAGAAGAGATTTAATTCCTAATGGAATATGCCATGCTGTAGTGCTGAGCTCTATCATTTCTCTTTGTGGGCATTTGTAGAAAATGAGCCCGTCTTTTATGCAATGGCAGACTGCAAATCCATCACATATTGTTTAAAAATAATTGAGTTGAATTGTATCAGTGTACCTTTCTGTCTTTCCTTTATTGCAGCTTTAAGGAGTCGTAATTTTGCTTATGTTTTAGAGTTTATCAGTGCAGGAGACTACCAGCATTAGTTAGATCTATACAAGGGGCTGTGCAATTGTATGTCGTGGTCAGTGTACCCTCACCTGCAGCAACAGCCCTGCTGCCTTTGTCACCCCTGCTGACTCCCTGGCTTACTGTGGTACCAAGTTGCATGAGAACCTGCATCTCCACCCGTGTCACGGAGATGGGCCCTTGCCACACGCAGGAGTCGTGCAGCGGGGACGGGATTTCACAAGGCCCCTTCCCCTGCTGCTGAGTCCTGCCAAAGCATCTGCTTCAGGCACCACGGCCTAGACAGAGCAGGACGATGAACTTCTCTGCTCTGTCTTGTGTATGGTCTCCAGGCAGTGGAAAGTAGCTGTAGAGCTACTTCCTTGAAGAAAGATTAGAAACATGGGATTTTCCAATCTGGAGGAATGCCTTAGGAGGGAAAGGAGAAAGGTCTTTCCACAAGCTACTGTTGAATGGAGAAGTGCATCATTTGTTGTAGAGCATGTGGTGCACAAGGGCAGGGTGGTAGGAGAACGGATGGTAAAATGTGAAGGTTTCCAAATCTTCCTCTTATTTCCATCAGGCATTGGAATGGGTTGCCCAGGGCAGTGGTGGAGACCCCATCCCTGGAGGTACTTAAGAGATGTATAGACCTAGTGCTTAGGGATATGGTTTAGTTGAGGGCCTGTCAGTGTTAGGTTAATGATGGGACTCGATGATCTTAAATGTCTTTTCCAATCTAGGCACTTCTGTGATCCTGATTCATGTATATGTATGGGGGAATTTAAAAAATTGATCCATCTGGAGAGCTGAAGAGAGTATCAGTGATGATTTCTTTCCATTGCGCTACTTTGATATAAAATCTTCATCAATCTTCCTGAGTATTCTACCTGGGGCAGTTTTTCACAACTGAGTAGGTGTCGATCTGGTTCTTTCCTGTCTTGTAGCGCTTTGTGTCAGTTGCAGCTCTTCTGATTTCTATTGAATTCTGATGCCGGTTATAGCAATGAACAGGATACCAATATCAGGCACCATTTTGGTGGTGGTTTTGTGCCTGCGAAATACATCACCGTCTTAGTCATTTGGTAGAACTACTGATTTTGACTTCTTAAACTTTTTGTTTACTTAAGTAAAATAATCGGTTTGAGGATTTGACCTCGTTCCTCTATACTGTCTCATCTGATTTAAGCCTCAAAAGCATCAGCTCTATTTTCTTACTATTTTTTTTGAGTGAAGTATATGCGTGTATACCCTCAGTGATAGATGCTGTGCGTTCTTTTACAAAACATCTGAAACCCAGTGCTCCACACCACTTCTGGCATCCACATGTGTCTGATTTCCTCTTTCTCCACATTACTGCTGCCAGTTGCCCAGTTTTTCTTTCCCCCGAGTAACCCAGACATATCCCTTGGCCTGTTTATTAATCCCCACTCACCCAAAGGAATAAGGGGTGCTGGCAGAGTACAGAATTCAAAGGCATGGCTCCAGCAGCTGACATCAGCTGGGGACCAGCCCGCAGTGTTTGGTCTTGAAAGAATCACCAAGAGGTCTCTGATGGTTTCTTGGTGCCTGGAGCACTGGGGAGAAGTGGTTGCGGTCTCTGCAGTGGTGAGACATGGGTCCGTGGTGGTAACAGCGTCCATCTGTGCAGGGTCAGCCTTCTAGTGCGTGGAAGGAGCGTTACCTTTTGCAGCAGGTTGTCTCGTATGTAAAAAATACTGTGCCGGCTCGAAGCGGCTCTGCTGCCTCACAGAAGAGAGAAAGATAAATCCAGTCCCTTTTCTGCTTTATTTACTTGCTGTTCGCTTTTATACCAGGCTTTGCAGCGGGAAGCAGTGAAACTTCTAGATATTCATAAACAAAAATGTGGTCTTCTGTCCACTGATAGAGATCAGGGAGGGCAGAGTGTATGCTGAGAGAGAAGAGAGCTGTAAAAAAACCTTGAAATAGATTTATTGGAGACTTCAATATCTGTTGAAGTCAGCAAAGCTGGAATAAGCTTTAAGTAAACACTATCAATTTCGATGATAAGATTTAGATGGTGGCTTCTATCTTTTTTTTCACTAGACGAAACAATATCACAAAGCTTGTCTTCATGGAAATGTGATCAAGATGTAGGCAATTCTATCGTTAACTCCTTTACATTAGGTTTAGTTACAGCCAGTTCTCTTTGAGTAGCAGAAGATGTGTCTCTTAGCATTGGAATTTTTCATTATGTGGGCTTTGCATCTTAATGTTTTTCCTGTCTCCTTATATTCTGGATTGTTGCCATTCTGCAAGGTGAAAAGGTTACCAGTTCCAGCTCTTGCATCAGTGCTGTGCTGGACCTTCTGCGTACCCTTGGAAGCCTTTCGTCTTACTTTTTATTAAGAAAAAAACTACATTCAGGTGAAATGAGTTTCTTAGTTTCAGTATCCAGAAGTATGAAAAAAGTTCCCTTCTATGCAGCGTTATTTGATTGGGGATAAAAATGACTGATGGCAGCCCGTACTGGACCCTTTTGTTCAATTCAGCTATGATTATGGAGCCTATTAGCTGGAGTTACAACCTATTTAAGAGCGCTGCTTACTAGTAATGGGGGCCAAATGATTTTGGAAAGTTCAGATTTACTGGGCTCCCTGCAGAAATGAATTCAGCGCTGAACATATTGATGCAGAGCCTGAATGAGGCTGTTCCAGCGGGACTCAGAATTGTGTGCTTAGCAAGAAATGAGCGGGTAGTAGAATTAAAGATCAGATAGATGTGAGGCTCAAGGGCAGTCTAAACTCTGAAGTTCATCACAGCAACTTAATCAGACTGAAATGAGTGTTGCACTGACAGAAATGAAGCCGGTGTGTGACAGGAAATTTAGCTTGTTAAAATGGTGCTGTGTTTCTTCTAAGGGCCTGTTCTGTAGGGTCTTGGAAGTGTTTTAAAATTAAGCGTGAGATGTCCGTGTTCGGTGGCTACTGAGGCAGCTTGGGTTTTGTTAATGAAGATACTGACTTTCTATTTGATATTTACCTTTCTTTGATAGAATGTGTCTGCAGTTTTAGTACTAAGTGAAGACCAGCCCCTTGCACCTATCCAGAAGCCAGCAAAAGCTTCAGGGTTCTCTCAGTAGTTGTTAGCACTGAGAGATTCTGCACTGGAGGGAGGAAAAGTTGGATTATTGGGCCCACAGTCCAATGAGCCCCATGAACCAGACTTGCTGAGATAACGTTGGCATGGTGCAGGGCAGACTGGTCCCGTGGAGATTCACTGCTCACAGGAGCCACAGGAGGGAAATGCCCTCCCCAGCACCACAGCGAGTGACACAGGAGCAAGAGCCTTGTAGGGCTGCTTTGTCATTCACACTCGGCTGATGAGTGGGCTGTGTCTTGCTACCTTTTCAGGGCCAGACCAAGTAATTTTTTGGCATGGAGTGCATTGGAAAAAATTATTTTATTTTTTCCCTTGGCCCAGTCTAGCCTTCGAATGTAAGATTTGTGACAGTCTTATTCATCCACTCTATCTAAAGCCTCCACTGAGTTTCTTTCAGATGCATTTTTAGCTCCCTAACAAGCCTTAAGCCCCAGCCCCATTTCCCCATCCATATGAACACCTGCCCAGGTCTTCAGAGCGGTCTGGTTCTGTTTGCCATGTGTAAGGACACACGACTCTCCCCTTCCGGATATTGCTTCGCTACTGTCATCTCCCCTTCCTGTTACTCCCCCAAAAGTAACAGCTTTGAGTCAGCACCAAGCTCATCCAGCCTTGTTCCTCCATCCTGCTCATCATGTCTCTTCCTCCAGCTGTGTCCACATGTGCAAAGAAGCAATATACTTCTGAAACACTGACTATAACAGTGCACTCTGCTGACAGATCTTTCACAGTCCTCCTTTCTGACTTCGTTTCTGCTTTGAGGCAGGAATTTTATCCATTCTAACCCAAAATTTCTTGCTACACACAAATTGGTACTTGACTGGAAAGTCCTTTTTTTTCTAGGTCCCGGGAAGGTAGTGCTTTGTTGTCCTTGAATGGAGCTGTGAATATGCGGTATTTGTCAGCTTGATCCCTGCTTTCCTCCTCCTGAACAACAGCAGACTCTTGATCCAGCCTTGAGACAGCCAAGTGGGACTGTGATATTGCACCTTGCCAAATGTAGTAAATTGTTTGTGAAAAGAGGCTGGGAGAATTTGGTTTTGTTCACGTAGTAAACAAATGGGAAGCCTAGGGTTGGTTTTATATTTTGAATACTTTAAATTTTGACCTTAAAAATCATATTCGTCAGGAAGTGCTTTTACAGCAGCTATTGGCCTCCCGTAGGACCGGGATGCATGCAGAAAGCAGTGGAAATCTGCTCGCATTTAGCAGTCTCTGACTCCACAAGGTCAGGCATCCAGCAAAGGACTGGAAATGCTTTATGGAGGCTGCAGGAGTGGAAAGACGGGGCAATTTCTGGGTCACCATGCTGACCAACTGTTCCCGTAATTGGTACATGAGATGTTCCTTATAGGAGTCCTATTTTCAATCATACAAGCATGCCCCAGATTTTTGTAAACCATCTGTTCAAGTGAAGAACTTCCAGGTTGTGGGTTTTCGGGTGAGGGGGGAAAAAGGCAGAAGGAAAATTTCAAGCGGGAGTTAGAAGTCATATGTCAGCCGGGGTCTGGTAGGAGTCTTTTTAAAGCTAGAATGAAAGATCATGAGAGGAACGGTTTCAGCTTGACATACAGATGATAAAGCAAGCCGTAAGCAGAAGCTGTGGCTGCACAGCAGGTAAAGAAATGCTGCTTAGATTAAAAATAAATATTTTATGCTGCCTGTATGCAAAGCTTTTTTTTTTTTTTTAATAGCTTAAAGCCCTATACAATTGGCAGCAAGCAGAAGAAATTAGAAGAAGGGGTTTGCATTGTTTTGTTAAGGTAGGAACCCCTCAGAAAGACCAAGTGGTGGGTTTTTTCTTTGTTTAATGATAAAGAGCAAATTAAAGGACGGGCTACTCATTAGGACAGAGAAGCATAAAAACATTTGCAAATTACCTGTCTCCGTATGTTTATAGCAAAGAGCAAATCCAACCCTTCTAATGTCAGATGGCAAATAATTTTTTGAGGCAGGCATCAAGGTGCACAGTGCACGAGAGAGCTCAGCTGTATTATGCATGAGTTGGCGCGCTCCGCTCAGAGGGGCAACCACGAGGTAAGCAACGACATCATCCGCTCCCCTTCCTTTGCCATCCATTTGGAGCATTTTAATGACTAAAGCAGAGTAAACATTTGTGAGGATAAACATTGTTTTCCTGCTGAGCAACAATGTCTCCTGTATGAGAACAGGATTGTTTTGGCATATGTCGGCTCTAAATATCCCTGCAGATACTTTACAGGAATTGCTACCTCTTTAAACATTTATGCTATTAAAAATCAGGACGATTGTTGACATAAACCTGTGATAGCAGCTGCATTGTAGACAGAGTATGAATTTTTTATGTTATTGATGAGAAGTTTATATCATTTATGTACTGTAGTAAGGGAGGCGTATGAGTGCTGAATACAGAAAATTAAGTGATTGAAACCATTTAGAGTATCAGGGCGCAGTATTTATTCATGTGTCCCTCTCAAAAGGAACATGAATGCAGTCAGTGGAAAGCAAAACAAAGCTAAGTAATTTATAGGATTTTAAAAACTCTTGTTGGGATGAAAATACATTTTGTGACCCTATAGCCTGGGTTGCCTTGTTTGGGTACTGGTGTCGGCGCTGATGGAAGGAGTGAGGTTTTCAGATCACAAGTGTAGGCAACCAGTGGGTTGCAGCTTGTGAGCTTGGAGGGCTTGTGACTGGAATATGATAAAGGGATGACTGCAAAAGAAGTTCTGAGGAACACTGTATCTGTGCGTGTTTTCTTGCCTTAAATTACTCTGACTTCGGAGGCAGGACTAAGGTTGAGGTTGTCTGTTGCTCTGGAGAAAAGACATTTACCGTCTTCCTAATCCTTTTGGTTTTCTTTCTTGTCTCTCATGGTTTCTCTGTAACTTGCTCTTGCCAGTAGCTTAGTGCTTTCTTTTCAGGCCCTGCTGCCCCCACTGAGAACAGTCACAGAGCACTTTGCTCCCAAAAGGAAGGACTTAGTTGCTTAAGTGGCAAAATGTCCCTCGTTGGAGGGCAGAGGAGGCTGTGCAGCTTGCGAGGATTATGGTTGTGGGGAAGTTTCACAACAGCTCCTTCAGCAAATGTCTCCTATCAGGTCTAGGTGTGACCTAAAGCTCTGCTCCCTCCAGCATAGCCTCAGGAGGTGGAGGAAGCAGTTCTGCTTTCCTCCTTCAGACATGACTGTGCCTGTTTTTGCAGAATCCCGCTTGGAAGTTACATGAGTGCTTCATATTTACCAGCACCATACGGGCTGAATTAAATTTTCATATGTTGTCCTTACTCATTTTTACTGAAAGAAGTATCATGGAGCACATTTCCAGGATGTTCTTCTTTTAATGGCAGTGCAGCCATTGCTCAGTTTGTGACAGTGCTGGCTTTTTCCATCCTCACCAAATACCGCACATAAGGTTCTGATGTTGTGCATACGAACGGCACTAGGTCGGTGTAATTACTCATCTGCTTTTGTGCTCTGCTGGACTGTGGTATTTCAGCTGTCCATCCAAGGTCTTCTTGGAGGGAGGGAATATGCCCACGTCAGCCCCTCCTCCAAGAGGAACCACCTGGAACCACATCTTGCAGAAGCACTCTGGAGAGCCGTGGGCGCATCCCCGTACGTGCGAGGCAGTTAAGATGACGGTTTGGGCAGCCTGGCGCTCTGTTAAGGATTACAGACGGGATCAGTAGCAGTGGTGATTTGTCCAGGGTAGGCACCTGCATGCACAGCCTCAGATCACCAGCTCATTTCATATAAGCCACCAAACAGCTGGTCAGTGCTAATAACTTCTCGTCACCTCAGCCCTAGGCTGTATTTAAACCGGTGATCTGGAGGTGAAAGGCTGTGTATCCTATTACCAGTCCACTGAGACAGCCAGTCCTCCGTGGGATATGTCTATAAATTAATATAGCTCTGGATTAATATTGCAGACAAAAAGCTACATTAAAAGAACATTATTAGGGTTGCAAAGTCAAGCCTGTGAAAGTTAAGAAATGTGAGAATTAAGGTTGCCTGTTCAACCTTAATTTGCCCCCTTCTGTGTATGCATTATGATACAGCCTTTAATTACATGATCACATTCTACTCAGCCCGAGGCAGACACCTGGCACAGAAAATTTCAGCCCAAATGGTTTGAAGTTTGGCAAAGTTATAATCAACTGAAAAAAAAAGAGGAGCTTGTAAGCAGTATCTGGCAACTTTAACAAAAGGCTGTAGTTTGTGTTGATTTCCATTTATTTTACTGCATCCAAAATCTGTTTAATTTAAAGCATTCTGCAGGTAAGATCCATCTGTGTGGAAGACCCAAGAGGACGGTGTGTACCTCAAATTGTTTAAAGGATTTTTTTTAATGGAAATTATCTATTGTTTAGACATGTAGTGCCAGAAAGATGAAACTGAAATGGGACTACTACTAGATTAGGTGTTTTATATTTATTAAAAACCAAAGGTGAAAAATAATCTCTGCAGGTAACAACCAAGTCACTCAATCAAGTGAGTTGAATATTAGAAAGAGAGAAGCGGATTCATTTCCATGGTCTCTTTTCAGCCCAGGAGAAGGTTTATGCAACCCAACTCTCTTTTCACCTCAGAGCTTCTTGGGAATTGTTGCGTTGTGTGGATGAAGAACAATGCGTGGCCTTCTAATTTGCATTCTGGTGTCAAATATAGTTGTTCGTTTGCACTTCATATAAAGTATGTCCCAATGTGTAAATACTTCATTCACTGGTGAGTTGTCCTTGCCTTTAAAAGTAGAAGGAAGTGCTTATTTCACAACACACTAATGATTAGTTTATAATTGATTGCAGTACTGGCACAGTAGTTACCAGGATCGTGTTGCAGTTTGGGCAGGAAGAGGAGCCATCTCATTATACCCAAAGCACATTATATTTATCACATCGGGTGCAAGTGCTACTCTCCCAATTAAGTGAAGAATCAGAAGAAATTTGGCAAGCAAGGGTTGACTCTGAAAGGGATTTCAGAAAGTGTTTGGGTACGTGAGGCTGAGGTGCAATGCTGTGTAATCCAACTTTAGGGCTCCTAGGTCTGGGCTGGGTGTGCTGTGACCACTTGTAACAAAGCATTGCCCGGTAAAACTTTACTCCGAAAGCTTGGATATCTTTTTAAAAAA
This sequence comes from Coracias cyanogaster, assembly GCA_033124195.1. NCBI lineage: Eukaryota > Metazoa > Chordata > Aves > Coraciiformes > Coraciidae > Coracias > Coracias cyanogaster. The sequence goes on along the minus strand of JAVSBS010011950.1, from coordinate 110,446 downwards.
AAAAAAGGTGTTTGTACAGGCAAGATTCATACTAGAACAGTTATCACTGTCTACTATGGCCAGCATGAACCACACAAAACCAGAAAGCAAGCTTAGCTCGTGTGGTTAGGGCTCTGCCTCATTCAATAGAAATGTGCTTTGTATCTTCTCGTGATCCGAAGGAAACAGGTCACATGAGCTGACTCGGTCATGGGCAGAGCCAGCTCTGAGGATCATGATGTCAGTAGTAGGTTAGTGCTTCCTGACTGGGAATCCTCTTCTTTTGAGGTATTTCTTTGCTCTGAATGAGCGTTTGTTTTCTAGACTGGAATAGTCACAAGTTTATGTAAGCGTGCTGATGATTTCTTACTCGGATTGAGAGAGAAAGAGGAATTATTTGGAGCTGATTGCATACATAGGTTTAATGTGTAGACAGATCTAAGCATGCTTTTCTGTATCCCTCCCTCAGACCCCAAGGGTTGTGCTAGTATTTGAGCTGTAGTCAGTTACTTCTCTGTTACTTGACTGTTTGTTGTTGAGGATGATTTCAGGATCACTAGCAAACACAACATTCTGTTCCTGGGGAAACAGAAATCCTTACAGCTGGGGTACCCAGCAACTCTGATAGTTCTCACATCCCATTCTGAGCTCCGCAGGACACAGGAAGGAGTTTGCAAACCTGGTTATTCAATAAGCCAAATGAACCAGTGAAATTCAGCAATAGATGACGTTAGTATGGAGGAGATGTTTTCTAACAGCCAGCAGCACCCTGAGGTTCCTTGGCACACCGCAGTACAGGCTGCCTGCATCTCAAGAACCTCCTTCAAATCTTTAATACCAGTAAAGAAGAAATCACTTACCCAAGGTCATACTGCACATCTATGGCAAAATCAATAATAATAACTCGGTTTCTTGTCTTCTAGATCTCCACAAGCTTCACTTCTTCTAGAGTCTGCTGTCTATACTTAGCATATTGTCATTTTATTTTACAGCTCTTCATGATTGTAATTCTATTTATTTTATACAAATAATACTTTTTTTTTTCCTGGACTGTTCTCACAAGCCAACGTTCTGTTTCCCTAATCACTTAGTAAAGCTTATTTTCTTGTAAATTAATTGTGTTCTCAATTCAGCACAAAATGCCATAGCTAAGATTAGCTCTAACCTTCAAACTTCAAACCTTCAGACATCAGAGATGAGCCATCCATATGTAAGTCTTGTCTGCATGTTTTTAAAAGTGGTGAAGAAAACAAAATATAAGCGCTGTCCTTCAAAGGGAACTGGCAAGCTGCCAGCTTGATTTTTCAAGAGAGGGCAGGTCGGGACAAGTCAATCAAAATCAGTCAATTTCTTGGACAGCAGCTCAGGTACAGCAGGATAAAAACCCTTTCAGTGCAGGTCTGTAATGTGAATCAGAAACTGCAGAGTGGTCTTTTGTAGGACTTTGGGGTCCAAAGAGAGTTGATGGCGGGTGCTTCTGCGCTGAGATTTTTTCTTATGTTTCCCTTATGCTCTGCGGACAGAGATCCAAAGAGAGGAGTTTCGTTCTTTTTTATCCTATTGCTCTAGGTTGTTCTTCACCTTCCTGAAATAGTCTTTTGGCACTTTACATAGGAGGACACAAAGAACTGTGCAGAAACTCTGTAACTCTGTAGTAATCGTTGACTCTGTAATTACATGGTATGTACCGTTCAATGTAAATATGTGGGTAATACAAGCAATTTGTATTTTCTCAACTACATTATTAAATCTTAAAATTGCAAACTACATGGCAATTAGGCCGAGAATAAAATGGGTAACCTCACACACTATATTATTGCAGCATAGTATCTGTAGAAGTCTGTCATTACTTTGTAGTTACATGCTATTTTTCAGATAATAACCAGGCAGTGAAAGTTTGCGGACTTGTCCGGCCCGTAACTGCACAGCCTAGCTCTTTATTTGGGTTGAGGAGGTGGAGAATGTTGTCATCTCCTTCTTTCAGGTTTTTTTTCTATAGGGAGAAGGATTTTTTCTTTCAAGCGGACAATCTGACTGACCGGTAACCATAGCTATTTTACGTTTATTGCAGATATGAGCAGTGCATTGAAGCGAGTGTCGTGTCTCAGTCGCGAATAAAAGCAGGCTCTGATGCTCGTATGCAGAGTTTTCTTTTGCCTTTGGGCTCTCAAAGATACATCAAGTGTTACTTCACCAGCGAGACTCTCAGACTTCACGGGTCTGTGCTGCACTGGTCGTGAGCCTTTGCTGGAAGGGGATGGCCAGGCATTTTTAGGGACATTTTGAGACTTTGTTCGTGTGTAGCTAACTTCCAAAGCAAGAAGCTCATTTACTTCATGTACACTTACTGCTCTTTGGGGTCTTCTGATATTTTAACCTCTCTCTCTTAACGCTTTTCTCTCTCTTTGTTGCCGTTGCCCTGCTGAGTGTAGCATTAGGGTTAGGTTATTTATTTATCTGGTACAAATATGTAAATCTTTGTCGTCCTCTTAGTCTAACTCTCTGCACTTTGACCCCTTTTTTCTTTTGACATTTTGAATGAAAGAAACACTGAATGAGTCTTTCAGCGTAGAAACAACTGGGGTGGTTTTATTTATTTTTACACAAAGCATACAGTTGTGAGAGCTGGAAAAAGCCTCTAGTATATGGTTACATTTGTCTGTATTTAAAAATGTGTACAGGTACATTTAGTTGCATGCTATCGAATGCAAGTAGTTTGTTGACCCTTAGAAAAAGGCAGAAAAGATGGAAGTGCTTGGCTTTGGTGGTCAAACTGGTAATCAGGGCACCAGCCCAGTGGCATGTGATATATTGAGAGGGCTGAAAACTAACCATAAAATCGGAACTAAGAGACTGAGCTGCTCTCAGAAAGACAAAAAGATGCAAGGACATAGTAAAGTACTGTAAGATAGATAATGATGGTCACCCATCAGTCTGTGAACTCTCCAAAAAGAAGTCACAGCTGTTGCTCTTCTTCATGAGGAATCTTGATTTATTCCCATTCCTTTACCTTAACACCTGTATCTTCTGGGTTTTCTAGCCTTTTGTGGTAGATTTATTAGCTGCTGTGAAGCAAGGAGGTAGACTTGCAGGGAGGGGAGAAATGGAGGAGAACTGAGAAGAAACAGAAGGAAGACAGAACAGCGGGAGGGAGAGGGAGGAAGAAGATAAGAGATAGATGAATGACAACAAATGGAAGAGAAATGAGACAAGGAAGATGATAGGGGGAAAAAAAAAAAAGACTGGAATGGAGCTTTTGAGAGTGCATGTAGAGTAGAGGTCTGGTGGAGGATTTCCAGCAAAAGTGGTGTAAATCAATGATGAGTAAATTAATAGGGCAATTGTGCAAATGAGACTCAGTCATTTCAGCCAAGCGTAATACATCATGGATGATTTAGAGAGAGAGTAACCCACAGGGCACACCTTTCAATCTACTAGAGATCTAAAGCAGGATGCTGACACTTCAGAAAACGGAGCAAATGAACAAAATGAGGGACATAAATTAAAAGGGAAGAGGTTGTAAGACAAACTTCAAATGCATTAAACTCCTTAGTACCAGAGCCACCTCTTAGACTAAAGTAAAAACTTCCTGGTCCTTCCTAGTCAGAGATTATTACCATGGTTTCTGATATGATTTCCCGGTATTACTTAGATTCCTGATGTGATTCCTGACTTCAGAAAACAAATTAAAAATGCATCCAGCAATTCTTTAAATGTGTCATTTTGCAGAAGAACTGTTTTCTGTAGTTGCCACTGCAAGCCTTTCTGCCATCTAACAACACTAAACTGTGAATGTAGCTGAAAAGGGATTGTTCTAAGGAATTTGAAGTGGCCACTTGTTCACTGACTGGCAGGCACTTGGCTTTGACCTTGCTGTGTCCCATTCTGTGCCACTTTTGTAGCACGTATCTGCATTTGTATACCAGAGAAGACAGGAGACAGTTGGAATGTGCTTTTGTCTCTCGCTAGTAATTACAGCTGTGCCCAGTGCTCCTGTGTTTTGATGGAATTGCAAGAGTTCTAGATTAATCCCCTTTTTCTGGATTTTTTTTTTTACTTTCCAGGTCAGTTAATGTGCTTTAACCCACCTTTCTGAGACTGTTTGCAAACCTTCTCCAACCTTGAAAACAGATTCCTGTGCTGTAGCTCTAAAACAAAGCAGAGCCATTAAATCCTTTGCCCTTTAAATGCATTGGTTACTAACCTTTTGTAAAGGATCAAAATTAACAGACTGTTTAAATGAATTTCTGACAGTCATTCTGCCCTATTGGTTTTTTGAAAGCATTAGACAGAGTGCCAGGTGGCCCAGTTGATAAAATGTTTTCTTTCACTCTGCGACTCCTGTAAGTTCAACTCTTTCCCCAAGGTCTTAAGAAAAACAAGTGTTTTTCAAAGACTTTTTTGTTTGCTTGGTTTCACCATTTTCTGTCTCTTTTCCTTGAAATATTTAAGTAGAGTGTGAACTTGATTTTCATTTTACTCAGTAGAAAGTTAAATGCAACCCAGGCGTCTTGTTAAGGATAAATATTTTTCTAAAGGAAACAAAAGAAGTGATGAAAGATGAGGTGGGAAGGGAAACCTTAGCTGCTGATGGGGGACAGCTGGATTTTGTCAGTGATGGTAGTTCCTTCCTCTTTTGCCTGCTGCTCTTTCTCTGAGAAAATCAGCATTTGTATCTAAAACTTGTGCTGATAAAATAGCTCATAACTCGACAGTATCCCTCTTGCAGACTCAACATTCCTGAAGTTCAGGTGGGTCTGAAATACTGCCTTGGAATGTGCAAGTGTAAAAAGAGGGCTCAGCAACTTGCTAATTTTTAGGTCCAATTAAAATAAGTCTTCCATGAAAAAGAAGAGGTTTCATGCCTTATATATCTATGTGCGGTTTCCTGGATGTGACAACATGGGAGATGTCACATTTCCGAGAGGATCCTGCCTCTCTGTTAAGAAAATAATTCACGAAGCAGCTCAGTCATCTGCAGACAGATTGGCATCCTGAGTGCCTGTCACTGATGAAGCTTTCTCAGAGTGTTACAAACCTCCTTTTCCTGGAGAGAACCAAAGTGACCTTTTCTAGGTCTTGGAATTGTTTCTGTATTTTTCTGTAAAAGACTTTCAAAGTCGTGGTGTTTCTCCACATCACATTGCATAGACGTCATATCATATGACATAGATATGGATCATGACTTACTGAAGCACTTTTAAAATCCCATTATTATTTTTAAAAAGAAACAAGCCCCCCATTCTGTTCATGAAAACTATTCTTTACTAAATAAGTATAGAACTTATATTCCTTTTTTTTCAAAATCGGGCTTCAAACTGGTATCAGTTATAAAAATTTGGTTAGTTATAATTGAAGTTGCATTTTATAATTGATTTCTAAGAGCTGCTGTAACACATCAGCGATGTCTAACAAAGATATTAAGGTTAATTTAGCAATATGTTAAAAGATACGTATAATACTGTTGTTAATTGTCTGCATTCTCAATTTCAGTGTCAGTGGCTGATTTCATGTTTTAGTGTGAGAGAGTCACCAGGAAGTGGGACACTGGAGGATAGGTGGTGATTTTAAACTTCTTGCTGTAGGGTAACTCTTCATAACATGAGCATGGAAATAAAAAGCTTTTTCATCATAATCCTTAAGCGTATGGTTGGTCTAGTGATGGGTTTATTCTGTTTTGGAAAGGAACAGAGGTGGTATGAGTAGATAATGCTTTTCCTGTGTCTCAAAAGTTGTCAAGGTTTTGAAAATGCTCCTGTCCCAAGCTGGGATCAAATCCAATCAGAACTTTTGAAATGTGTCTTCAGAAACATCCAGAAAAATCAGATCAAAAGTTAGTGCCCTTCTCTGCCATTTAGAAGATACAAGTAGCCTTGGAACTGGATTTTTTGGCTTTAAAGTAAGTGCAGCAGCCACTAGGCTTTGGGGTGATTCTGTACCTCTCCTTAGTTACCACCAGAAACCTCTTCTTGAGCCTTAAAAATGTATTTCAGTGAAATCCTGCTGAATTGGACACCTCTGTGAAACAAATTTGTATTGGTGAGTTGTTATTTCCTGGAAAAAAAACCCCTCTGTTTTGTCAGAAAATTCCCAGGTAGCCTCCAGAAAATCATCATATCACAATATAGTATAAAATAGGAGGCAGTAACAAAGCATAAATACAGTTATGTCTGCACCAACCTTTTCCATCTATTCTTAATAATACAGGAAGGGAAAGAAGAGGGTAGTGGACAGATGAAATAACTGAACCCATCCTGCAGTGAAAACTAGTTCCAAAGAATGAGTCCTTGGAGCAAACCTGGCTTGTGAGACCCTTCAGATTCCTTTTATCTGAAATCTACATTCTGTTTTCAGTGCTTCCTGCTGTAGCTCCCTCTTCCCAAGTGCAGAACTCAAAGTTGGTGCAATAGTCCTGACTGAACCACTTACAGTCAGAGGAAGGAACAACCTGAGCTTTAAAGAGCCGCCCAGCAAAACAGCGGCTCTTCGGGCACTTGGCACAAATACCCAGTACCTGCAGCAACTTCAGATTAGCGCTTTAGTGTTTAGTGTCTTTTCACACGCTGGAAGGCTGTACTCGGTGTTTACCAAGATCGTGTCCGGGTAGGATCAATGTCTAAGTGCTTCATTTCAGTGGTTGTTTTCAAGGTCTTGATGAGGATTATCTTTGAGTTACCTTGTAGAATTTCACCCCTAAGTTACAGTTCTCTGAAATGCTCTGGGGTGATCTTTAAGGTCCCTTCCAACCCCAGACATTTCACAATTCTATGATATATATTCATACAAAGTGTTGGGTTCATGTGCGATCTCCTGTAATATTCAATCATGAAAACCTTGGTTTTCAGTCAGTTTCTCATGATTTTTTCTTTCTTGAGTGTTCAAACAGTGGTCATGTCCAGCTTAATTACAATGTCAGCTTAAAAACTAATTTAAAGAGACTCCTAATATAAAACATAAGAGTAAAATATAAGCTTCCAAAAGATAATTAACTTGCTTAGAGTTAGGCCCCGATTTGAGCAGTAGTTGTGTGAGACAGACCTTATCAGTCTGCCAGGCTGCTCCACAGACACAGCCTTTTCAATTTTATAGATAAGATTTAAAAGTATTGTTCATTCTAAGTAAAATAAACAAGTGTTCTGTCAGTGCTCTAAGCTACCTGAAAATAGGATTTACAGTTCTATATAATTGCATTTTCTTTGTGTTTGCATAGAAGTCATAGCATAGCTGGAAGATGATGGCAATTATAATTTATTATGCTGTAATTGTTACCTAAATGTTTTTGAATAAGCAAAAATCACATCTGTTTAGGAATAAGTTGCACAGCAAGAGAATTCCCTTTGAAATGAATGCTGTGTTCTCAAATTCTGTAACTGTACACATAAAACAACATATTTATTTCCCCACTGAGTCCATTACATTCCCAAGTCAAACTGCATCCTCTCTTCCCTTCCCATATTAAACCCTTTGATTTAATGGAGGTTTTAACTACTGGTTCTTTAGGGAATTTTCAGTAGGCTTTGCACAGATTAGGTTATTGGAAAGTATAGTTATTTGCTTGTAAAGTGGCAGTTCTGTGTCAAAATTGATTTTCTCTGGTGCTGCAGTAGTAAAACAGATAAGCTCCTGCTTTGCATCCAAAACACACTGATACTTCTGCCATGGTACTTTCCTTCTGCTTCCTACCCAAGCTCTGTTATAGGCTGCCTTTGAAATAAAAAGGACACAATGATACGCTACATGGAATTGCTTTGGATCAATCATTAATATTTTCCATGAATCTTCTTTGCATTAATGTGAATTTACCAGTGATGGCCTGTTGTTTAGAGGAAAAAAATCTGTACTTGGAGTTGTTGAGCATTTCAGTGAAGGGGTTGAACACTTCTGTTGGCCTCCTAAAGCAGTTGGAGTTGTGGATGTTCAGCATCCGGCAGGAAGTCAGCCCCAGGTGCTGTTTCCCAGATGAAGTTTCCAAAATGAAGTGTTGTGGAAAGTGTAGACAGACAAAAAAAAGTGAATAAACAACAAATGCAACTAGTACGTCCTCTATCCGAGCACCATGAAGAGGTTTCCTGCCTGGTTTTCTTGGCTACCTTTCATAGTTGGGTCTCTCAGTCTATTGCGTGTCCGATCCTTCGCAGGCTGGACTCCTGATGCAGGGGAGTGCAGGTACATTAAACTTTATAAAAAATGTGTTAGCACATGCTAACTAATTCAGCCGGGTACTTCTGAAACTTTGGTAAGTCCGGTCCAGCTGGAGTAGTATTCACGGATGCAGGGAACGTCAGCAATGCCCTGATTTCCAGAGTTCTTAAAACTTGGGTTAGCTTAAGTTTTCAGTTCAGTTCTTCATTTATTCAGTAATGGTTGGTCCATCTGTATTGCTCATGTCGTTAACGGAATTGTTGTCACGAGCTCTCGAGAGATTAATGTATTTACTGACTTCTGTGAGACATTGCACCAATCAATGTTAACAGTCTTTGACAGAGACATAAAGGATCTATTAAATTAGATCTGGGTTCCTATTAAATTAGTACGCGTAGAAAGCTAGACTCACCTTATCTGTAGCAGAAATGAATGCCTGCTATTAAAGCCTTTAAAGAAAGTTTTCAAGAACACAGTCCAGCGAAGTAGTGGGATAGTTAGAAGGAAACAGTAATCTGTTGACATTCAGCAGTGACTATGCTAAAGCTGTGTGGGCTCTGGACGGTTTTCTATATTGCAGACATGAAGGCATTCCCCTCCACACCAGTCAGCTCACCCCCATGCACCCTTTTTTCATTACTAATTAGATTAGAGACAAATAAAATTAAACTACTAAGGCAATTATGAAATTCTTAACATTTGATCGGTTAGCTGAATGCAAATCTGTCCTTCGTCTTTCTCCTAAAGGGCTGGTTGCACAGAGTATGATGTCCTGAAGTTCATGTTGGCTGGTTAAGGACAGCAAAATCATAGAATGGTTTGGGTTGGAAGGGACCTTTAAAGCTCATCTCATCCAACCGCCCTGCACTGAGCAGGGACATCTGCAACTGGAGCAGGTTGCTCAGAGCCCCGGCCAACCTCCCCTGCAATGGTGCCAGGGATGGGG